>OX421973.1:59852976-60115476 GCA_949128135.1 Parasteatoda lunata | reverse complement strand
TATTTGCTTAAAAAGTTTTTTATATTATTTCTCAACTTTAGCATAATTCAAAAAAATATTGCTTAATCTGGAAAATGCTCGATATGACTGGTTTTGTTGAACAGCTACTAAAATGAACTGAAAAAATTGTGAAAAGAATCCAAAAGTCATGCTATTTTTAGAATCATCATCTAAAACATTGTTCTTTTTCTAACATGACGTTTTTTTTCCTACTAAAGTTACATATAATAATAGTTTTACTACACGTTTTGAAGAAATTATGAATACAAATTGTGATCTAGTAGTTCGCAGGAAGGATAATTGTTTCATTGAAACGAAGTAGTTATTATTTTTCGAAACAATCAGCCTTGCAACTATTAAGCTTTAATTCTTTGTACTAGGGGTCATTTCATGAATGTCATTCGAATTTAAAATTTCAAATATAAATTGCAAAATTTACAAGCATGCGTAAGCTGGCTTTAACTAATTATAAAATAAGGACAAATTCATTAGTAAAAGACGTTATCTCGTGATAATAATGTCAGAGTTAAAAAAATATTGTCTAAAACTGTAACAATTATTACTCTTGTTTAATTTGTTGTTTTATAAACCTAAACTTTTCTTTCTTTTAATTTTTTTTTAAATTAAATGTTTTTAAAACTAACGAAATGAGTGTGCAAATAATATCCATTATTTTTACTGGAAACCAAGTTTACTTAGTATCATTCGCAAATTTCATGAAGTGCAAATTCTTGAGCTCCCGCGTAGAGTAGTATGATATTTTATGCATGATCAGTAGTTTCAAGAGTGAACTCTTATACACTCGTGGAACAAAAAAAATTAGCGCACCAAGAAGGAGTCGTCAAAATGAAACGAAATTTTACATACGGAATGACTACTTTGATATAAGTAAATGATTAGAAAATCAAGGAAAAAGGATCAAAAGATCACGCTGCTTTTCTAATCATTTGCATATCTCCCCGACAAGTAACAAGTTTCGTTGCGATCCCGCAATTATTTCTTGGTGTATTAGTAAGTAGCTTACTTCTTTAAAAATTCTAATTCGGAAACTTACTTGTTATTTAAAAAATATTACAAACCATGCGTATTTTTCAAATGGTTATTTATATGATTTCCACATTGGCCAACAGTTTTCTGTTTTGATGAAGCAAAAACCATGACCCAAGTAAGCCGACGAAAACTAAATTTTTTTTTAAAATTCCATAACCTTGCTATTTAAACTCTATGATACGTTGTAATATGTTTTTGTTTGAGTCTAAATATTGACATTTTTTACATATTTTCTACAATTAACAGACATCAACATAGTTAAAAATATTTTATTTTTAAAGATTTGAAATCATTTTTTCAAACAGCGAATCTCTAACAATACATCGGCGAATCATAAAAAAAAAAAAATAATTTAGCACAATTTATGAGTTAGTTTATCATCTACGTATCCCATCAGTTTTAAATTCGATTATAAAACTGATGAGTTTTTGCGAAAAGAAACTGTTACAAACCAACTGAAATAAAAGAGCTGATCGGAAAAGATACATAAAAGTTCTCTACACTACACTAAATAAATTATTTATATTAAATAATCAAAATATAAATTTACAAAATATTTGTTTTATATAATTTTTAAATTTAAAAATGAGAAGTTTCATGGCATTAAGCTAATTTTTGTTTTACAATATTTGCATTGTTCAAAATGCTTAAAAGGTGTCTCCTTAAATCCTATAGGAAGAAATTCAAACAAACATTTTGATTATATTAATAGTTTTCTATTAATTAAGCCACATATTATTTAACCAAAGAATGTCACTGACTTATTGATCAAAAAGTTATATTATTAATTCTCCTCAGTAAAACTTAAGAGTTATCTACCACATATGCATTTAAGTTTCAGATAATTTCTTTTATTAAACATTTTTACCTTATATAAAGCGGTGGGTTGAATAGTTCCTACTAACAGCATTAATTTTTAAATAATGTTGCTAAGCTATTTTTTCACCTATAATTTCTGCTTCCATCTTCTAATAATTTCAGAAAAAAATACCAATAAAAGGATTTGTTTACATAAATGCTGGAAAAAGTTAAGGATATGGGGTCACATTATTTTCTATAACTCAACTAAAAGTAGTAAAACTAATTAAAATTAGCAAATCTCTATATGATCTACAGCTTCAAAATACAACGAAATTTACTGGAGCCTTCGGGGCGTTGACACCAACTTTTGACGAATTAAAATTTTTTCAAAGATTTGAAACTCTTTTTTTTAAATTTGAACTTTTATTTAGAAAAATTAATTTCTTAGGGACCTTATGAACTCTACTAAAAATCTGGCTATTGTATCAGCTGTCGTTAGTGATGATGAGAATAGTAAAATAAGTTTTTAAATAACGGAATAAAACAAAGAAACTTTAGTAAACATATTTGGTAATAAATAAGTATTTGATCGCAATCGAAGAGCTTAGTGAAAGAACATGCTTGCAAAAATCATTTTCGGAGTGTATAGAAAAACTTAGGGATGCTATTTGCAAATCATATTTATTCAAGAAAACCAGCTTTTAAAATGCCACCTAACAATTACTAAGTTTTTTTTTTAATTTTATCGAAAAGAAATACCGGGAATTTTATAAAACCTTCTGATTGTGCATCATAATGGCTATCTTTATCTGCCTCCCCCCACCGAAATATTTCTTGCAGGATCTTTTTTTTTTCTTTCCCCTTAACTAAAAGACTCGAACTGTGGCAAAAAAGCAATTAGCCCAACAACTCTTCATAAATATTTAATAAATTATGTAAATTTGGTTTTAGTACAAAATTTTCATACAAAGCTTTAAAAAATTTCAGATAATATGTTCAGAGCTCAGATTTTAAAATCTTGAAAAGTCATAAATAATTTATTAATCGATTCAAATTTTATTTTCAAAGGATAAAACGAAAACTTTGTTTTCTTTTCCCAGAAAGCTGATTCAAAAACTCTCTTGGTTGACTAGCAACAAAGACACACAATGTTTTGCCGTCTTTTCATTCATTTAGTTTCTTTACGGATGTTTTCAATTGTTTCACTTTCTAAGGTGATGTAATTTGGCATTTCTTTAAACTTTCGCTATAAATATAAATCTTTATTGTGACCCAATTTACGATCCAATTTTTTCGAAATTTTGTCAACTCTCCTATTTTAAGGGTTAGGATTCTAAATATGTTAAAAAAAATATATATATGTTTATTCAGAGAAAATACGTTTCGGTGTCTGATTTCGTAACCAAATTAATAGTTAGCTCTAATTAATCAGCACATTTGAGGTCACCCCCAGGAACCATTAAGATTGACACTTAGTTCATGAAAATCCTACCATTAGAACGAAAGTTATATAGGGTGATATTCTTTTTTTTGCGGACTGTACGCATTTTTTCAATTTAGTAGGATATTTTAGCATATTGCATTGATCAAGTTACTTTTTTACTTCAACTACGCATTCAAAGCCTGGTTAGTTTGGAGGACTGAGGAATAACAGCTATATCTATTTACATATTTTATTCATGTTAACATATTTTATTTTAAACCCCTGTCACAAATTTGACACACCATTCTGTAGACTAGAGATCTCAGGGTAAGTTTGGTATTTCTTTCATTCGTATGGTGCCAGATTTAATGATAATGTCACCTTCATTTAAGTTTTGATTTGATTGGGAAAATTTATATATTACGTATAAATTCAAATTAAGGAGTTTAAAGTAATCTGAAGCTTGATAGTTTATTTTCGATAGTACGAAATTCAGTTTTTGCTAGACAACTTGAACAATATCAGCAGTACATTTTATATGGATCCCCTTGGAACATCGACCAAATTACTTGGAATCTTGCGATCATGTTCCACAAAAGGCGTATTTCAGAATGCCCACCTCCCAATTTGAAAGGACGGAAAAGAAAAAAAAAACATCCTATTACAGTAAGCTAACTGTGATCAACAAAATTCCTGGTTGTATTTAAGAAAGTTCTGTAGAGCAAGACAAACCTTTCCAACGAAAAATCTATTTTCTAAATTTTGTACTACTGAGGATAAATTTTCAACTTTCAGACTATTTTTAAATTATTCATTTTTATTTTCTTTCTGATCGACTTGAGTGTAGATGACATTAAATTACCCATTAGTTCTGTAGAGAGATTCTGCAGATATTCTGAGAAATATCAAAATCTCCTTATCATTTCCAGCCTGTGAAAAGGAGCGTCAAACTTGAGAAAAGAATTTGAATAAAATATTTAAGCATGATTTCTCAGGATAGATAGATTCGAACAACACTAAAACTACCATCAGTTACGCCCAATTTTTTTAAGGTACTTTAGATGTGTAGTAGGTATAAAAATGAAAACTTAATGCAAGCTTAATTTAAATCAAGAAATATAACTTAATTGAAAATCTTTATACAGTCGAACCCAGCTATAGTGAACCGTCTGCGGACTCAATAATGTGTCCTCTATAACCGATGGTTCACTATATCCAAATTTTTTGAAGAATACTATTTGCATGAAACAGTTGAATGATTGAAAATTGGGTTTGCAATTTTACATGAGTTATTTAAAAAATTATTAACTAATTAACATATAATAAAGCAAAAATTTATGAAAAAATTACTTACGTCGCTAAATATTAGTTTTAATTTCACTTTTTATGAAAAAAAAATGTGATTTTTGATTGAACACAATTTGATTTTAAATAGAGTTCATCAATTTTCTTATCTACAATGTGCAAAGAATGCAAGATTTTTTGATTTACATTTTCTGTAGAAAAAAAACATATTAAGGACATTTATGGCTGATTTTACTTCAGCTATAGATGGTGCTGAAAGTTCATTTTCGTCTTCAACATTTTCTTCTAATAAGTCTTCTCTACTTTCTTTCGTTTGTTTTATTTCACTGATAATGTCATCATCGGTAGGAGTTCCAGAAGTGCATATTTCATCATCGCAACATTCAAATTGCTCAATAACGTCCTTAGGGAAAATGTCCATTCCATGTTTTTTTAACCATAGAGAGATGGGTAAATTTTCTTCCTCGTCTTCTTCCTCCACATTGGAATCTTTTTCTCTTAAATCCTTTGAAAGACCTGCATGTCGGAAACAGTTGCAGATTGTAGCTGATGTTACTTGCCTCCATGATTTTTCTAGCAAAACTATTGCTTCTAGAAGAGAGATGTTGCATTCTGAGTCCATGTTGTTTTTCTCATAGTTATCTAAAATACGAATCACTAATTATCTCCTATAGTGAGACTTCAGACTGCGAATAACACCCTGGTCCATGGGTTGCAACACAGAAGTCGTATTTGATGGTAAAAATACGAGCTTAATACACTTTAGACTTTTTAAATGGGGGTGAGGTGTGCAATTGTCTAGAAGAAGAAAAATTTTACGATTTACTTTTAATAAATCACTGTCCCACTGTCGAAGTTCTTCTTCAAAAAAAGGGAGGTCATCCACGCTTTTTGATTGGCTTTGTAGCTTATGGGTAGTTTTTTAACTTTTTTAAAGCACCTTGGTGTTTGAGATTTACCTATGGCAGTTAGTTTTCCGAGCCATTCCCTTTTCCGAGCCATTCATGTTAGCACAAACAAGAACTGTTATTCTCACTTTGGAGAGTTTCCCATTAGTGCATTTTTCTCCTTTAAATTTTAACGTCTGATTGAGAATCAATTTGTAAAATAGTCCAGCTTCGTCAGCTTTAAAAATGTCTTTCTTTTCATAATTCTGTATAATACTCGGCCACACTTCAGTTTTCCACTTTTCCACATCCGTTGCATCAGCACTCGCTTCTTCTCCAATAAT
The DNA here is from genome assembly GCA_949128135.1 of Parasteatoda lunata. NCBI lineage: Eukaryota > Metazoa > Arthropoda > Arachnida > Araneae > Theridiidae > Parasteatoda > Parasteatoda lunata. The sequence goes on along the minus strand of OX421973.1, from coordinate 60,109,666 downwards.
CTTTCCTGAAGAAATATTATTCCGTTTTTTGAACCTATCTAGCCATCCATTGGAGCACGCAAAATCCTTTTTCTCTAATTTTTCAGCAAACTCATTCATTTTAATTTGAAGCATAGGTCCGGTCACAGGAAGATTTCTATCCCGCTGAGTGGTGAACCATTTTAACAAAGCTTCTTCTATGTTTTCTCTTTCAGCTCCACGCAGTTTTTTCGATGAAACCATATTTTTGTCGTATGCCGCAAGAATTGCACTTCGATTTTTCCAAATGTTTGAAACTGTAGATTTTGACCAGGAAAATTCCTTACACAGTGCCGATTGATTGGTTCCATCTTCAATACTCTTTACAATTTTAACTTTGTCCTCTATCGAAAACGCTTTTCTCTTTAGAGAATTTGCCATTTTCACTGCTTTTGAAATAAAAATCTTGTCTCAAATAGATAATGTAAGAATTTTAAGAGAGCAGCTGTAGAATGAGTTAAATTGTTCCCCTTCTTGATTGTCAAGAGGTGATTTGTAAAGAATATGGTTTGAACAGATAAGAAAATTCCAAAAATTCAGCAGGTGGCCAAGTTAACTAGTTGTAGAGCAAGCTTGGGGAAAAGAGACAAAGGGAGGCTTGTCAGAGAGGGGGAGTATAAGATAAATGATCTGTTTGACATTTATTACAGTATAGTTAAAAGTGATAAGCATAAAGGTGTGAATTATGGCACATTTTATAGGAATGCATTCATTTTCAGTCCCAACACCTACAAGTTTAAAGATGGAGGACTGAAAAAGATATTTAAAGAAATGAAATTTTAGTCCACTATAACCGAGTTTCCAAGTTCTAAGCTGTTCACTATAAGCGTTAAAAATAATATTATTTAAATAGGAGTACGGACGGGACCGCTAAAAAAGTTCACTACCTCCGACTGTTCACTATATCCCAGGTTCACTATAGCGGGGTAAAAAAATAAGTGGTTAGTTAGATAGAGTATAGGACGAATTTAATTTGCTACCATCTTCACGTAGTAAGTTCTAGGCTGTTCGTACCTAACATAATGAGCCAAGAGCGACACAGTGAAAGTTGAGATATCTTGGTTAATTTTTTTTTTCTAAAACGTTACGCGAAGATAAAAAAATAAAATATTTGATCAGAAAATTAATTTAAGTAATTCAAAATATCAAAAAATAACATATAAGAATGTTCCCTTAGGAAGTCTTAACCGATTTAAAAAAAAAGAAATAAAAAGTAAGAAAAAATAAACATTTTACAAAAACCTTGGCTACTGATATCTTCCATTTAACTATGTATAACATACAAGAAAAAATTCAAAATCTGACTAAAATAACTCGCAATATGCTTCTTGAGAAACCCAGAAGAGTGAATTTTCATTTCCTTTCTTTCATATTGGAAGGTGGGCATTCTAAAATACGCCTTTTGTGGTAATACATTATTCATGACTATATAGTGTTAAGAAAAATCGATCAGAAATCGATGAAATGTGCTTTTCTTCATTGAGAAGGTAATAAGCCTACCCGCTTTAAAGAATACTCTCAGCATGAATTCTTCAAAAAACTGTGAAATTATAGAAGAGAGACATTGTCAAATGCCACGCCCATCGCACACACTCACGCATATTCTACGTTGTTGAAAACTGTGATTGGTTGAGGAGGAACGACAAAAGGGCCATTTTTATATCGTGACAACAGTCATTAGGTAGAGAGAGATATTTTTTTTTACATACTTCGTTCACTTTCGTTCACGTTTTTTAACTCTTCCTTTGGTAAGCCCTATTGAGAAAAGTTGTTTGAGTAAAAATCATGGACACCAAGCCAAAGCAAACAAACCAGAAGCGCGTAAAGCTGCCTCATCGATTGCTTTATCATTATACTTTGTGTATCGATATTTACTGCTTACAGAACAACTATGAATAATGATTACCCGCCCTATTGAATGCCTCGGCACTAGAATATTTTTTTAAAAAAATAAAATGTTTAACAGATAAAACAGATTTATATTTCTTCATGCCATTGACAGTCTTTAGTAATTGTCCATTTTTTAAAAATATATGTTACGGGAATTGTTTAGAAATAATAGGACAAAATGGCAGCTTTTTATGTACGTAATCGATAATTATTAGGGATTTTTTAATGCTTCTGTAATAATGTAAAAAGATTATTTTTCAGACATTTACTTTTTCTTTTGTGAAAATTTTCAGAAAGTACCTTTCATTATGATGTGCAATTTACATGCTTGCATTAGTCATTAATAATAGTGTTTGTTCAATAAATCGTGTCTCTGAACCTATTTCTAACGCGTTTTGTTGCTCATAAAGCTGTTTTTTTTTTATTCTTTTCCTGATGACTTCATTTCATACAAAGCAAATTATGTTTAAGTAATTACTGCTGTTAAAAAATCGTTTTTAATGTGATTTAGGATCAATATGAATGGGAAAACTTTGCGTACAAATCAGAGAGTTGCAGAAAATGTATAATCAATTATGTATTTAGTTCATTTAAAATGGAAAACAAACAATTACTAATTGGTATAAATGATTTTATTAAGTTGGTATAATTTTGTATAAAGTAAAAAGCGGTAAAACGTTCTTAAATAGTGAATGGGACAAACTTTTTATTTAAATATTAGTTATAAATAAATTATAGAATCTAAAGCTTAAATACTTCTTAAATTTGCATTTTTAAATTTTAGAAATTAATAGCCACAGACATTTTATTCTAAATAAAACTCAAACCCCCATCACTATCAATGCTATCAGCTTGGTATTAGAATTCAACTTTCAAAAATTTATATTTCAATTTATTTCAAAAATTTATATTTCTATTTATTTTAGACATTTTTTATAGTATTTTAAGTTAATCCTAATATGTTTTATTAATAAAGTTGAATTTAAAAAACTAAAACTCTTTATAAATATTCAGAATCTGTTTCCTGGAATTAAACGTAATCTTTTAAAATGTCAATAAAGTAAATATACTGTTATATTTAATTCTAAATATTTAAAATAAATTATTACTGTATTTCGTAGTGGTCCGGAGGCCAGAATATATATATATATATATATATATATATATATATTTAATTCTAAATATATATATATATATATAATCAACTGTATTGTGCTTCTATTTTGATAATTTTCTCTTGTTTAAATCGACATTTGCCTAGAGAATTCACACATTGTAATCTTTCAAATTTATATTAGTCCGCAACATTTTAAAATTTTCTTGGCCATAAATTCTGTTAGTAAGGTCAGGAAACAATTGACATTTGCATTACCAAATGACGGAAAGATCTAAAAATTTGCTCAATCACATATATCACGCGATTGATATAATTAATTTCCTACATTAATTGTTAATTGTCGAATAAATTATATTTTATAACTACGTGGCATAGGTTTTTAATGAAAACACATTTAAGAATTTTGATTAAAAAAAAAGAATTTTTAGTGTAATTTACAACCACGTATTTTTTCCGAGTTTTAATTTCATTTTTTACCAAAATCATTCTAAGGAATATATTTCAAGCAAACATTTTGTAAAATTTAGGAAATTACTACGTTTACATGTTTCAGGAGACAAAAAAATTCTGTTGACTTAGTGTTGCATCTATTTATATAATCAATATATTACATAATTATTTAACGTAATTGATTGGAAAATACAATATAAAGTAAAAAGAGTTAAAGTTAATGAGTACTCCAACATACGTCGAACTTAACCCGAGATACCTGCTCGCCAGGCTTGTCAAACGATGAAAATAGCTTTGAATTCAGATAAAAATTGCTCGAGAATTATCAATGTGCACTGGTTAAACACAGGAGTGATGAAATAGTTTTATTAAACATTTTAGAGATTGCGTTTCCTTAAAAACCACGTGATTCCTTATTCCCCTTATAGCTGGTGGATGTTCTTTCTATTATCAGCTGATGGCAGTACAATGAGAGGCGTTTATAAATTCCTATTGATGATACGAATGCCTTAATTTATGCTAATCTGAGCTTCTAATACGTCATAGGAGGTCTGCGAGACTTCCTGTTTTATTTGTTTGTTTTTGAAGGATCGAAAGACAGTTTGTTTTGTTGTTCTGATCTTAAAAAATCAAAACTTTATTTTTGTGAGTGCACAGAGCCTAGGACGGAATGGTTGTCTAAACTATCCTAATTTTTTTAAGAAATAAATTTCTTACACGGATTAATGTGATTTAAATTTATTTTGGAGAATGTATAATTTTTGTTAAAATGGCGGCATTTTTGGATCACTTTCCTTCAAAAATATGATATTTTCTGTATTAATGGACCCTTAACTTTGACTAATATATGTTATATTTCAATATCTTACTTTGAGCCGCGATGGCTCAGGGGATAGAGCGTTCGCCTTCCAATGAGGTGAACCGGGTTCGAATCCCAGTCGATACGAATTCCGCATCCGGCTTGCACTGACCACAGTGCTGACGTGAAATATCCTCAGTGGTAGACGGATCATGGGTTAGAGTCCCCTTGCCGTCAGGCTAACCGTGGGAGGTTCTCGTGGTCTTCCTCTCCATGTAACGCAAATGCGGGTTAGCTCCATCAAAAAGTCCTCCACGAAGGCAAATTTCTCCCAATACTCGATCCAGGAGCTCCCTTGTCTTCTGGATTGGGTTCAAAATTACAAGGCTACGGAGTTGAACATTAGTAGCCGTAAACGCATTAAGTTGGGTCGGCTGTTCAACGACGGTTATAAAAAAAAAAAAAAAAAAAAAAAAAAAAAAATCTTACTTTGAAATTAAGTTATGACAAAAAAATTGTTTGTCTTGTTTGTCCTCGCTCAACTACTTTTTTAAACAGCATGCTTTAGCATATGGAATTCGAAAATTACATCCGTTTCATTCAGGTTCAGACCAGAAAAAAAGGAAGTTTCAACAAAAACAAAATCATTAAAAAAGTTAGAAACACATGACACCAAAAGTGAAGTGTTGCTTAAAAAGTGAAGTGAATTCTAATAACGAAAAACGCTTTTAAGTGAGATGAATGTTACATTTTTTTTCACCTTTGGAAACAAGTGCGATGAAAAAGACATTGGTATTCAGCTAGCAGCTTTGGCAGGTTTGTTGAAACTTCGGAAAAGGTCGTTGAAGTGTTGCCAAATAATAAACATTTCAAATAAGAAAACCCACTTTTCTTTCACGTTTCATTAGATATTCTCCGTTGAACAACTTATTCATGAACTCGTTGCGCAATTTTGAAACGTAGTTTAGTTTTGATTCAAATTGTAGTTTTAACCAAAAAGAAAACTGTTTTTTATTTGCACCATATCGTTAGACAATAATATTTTCCTTCGATGTAATATCAGTTATGTATTTCCAAGAAATGAAAACATCGAAATTTCCAGAAAACAAAATTTTATATTTTAATTTTAAGATGGTTGCTTCCAATCGTTTCTGTAATTCCCAGATACACTGGCTCAATCCTATACCATAATATTCCTTACCCTATTGAATCATACTATCAGAAAATGTGTTGCAACCGTAATAAAGTATTAAGCTGCACCACGCTTTTATTTTAGTTTAATCCGATCTGGTATATATTTCATTTAGTACCATGAAACAAGATTTATTAAAAATGATACCGGCATTGTTGGGGACCATCCCCCATAGCAGTATTTTTCCTTCCGTCTGTTTTCTTTTCTTATTAAATCACAGTTTGGTGCAAGAACGTTAATTATAAGGTAATATATTATTTTTTATTAAATTCTGTCTTATACAAAATAATATTTGTAGAAAACCCCTCATCATTTTTAGATTTCTTTTAAAAAGTATGTAAATTACTTGTAAAGGCCTGGTTTCTTAAAACAGGTCGGCGTTACACAACGTCAGCTGGAAATCAGCGTTAACCCCCGATTGGTCAATTTGTGAGCTAGACAGCATACGTCATTGAACGCTCAGCTTGAACGACGACTGGCGTCCAACTGCTGTTGGATTACAACGTAGCGTTAAAGACAGAAGCAATGGCGGACAACATCCAACAGAGCATTGAAATCAGCCAATATTTTGATTTTAACATTAAACATAGCTTCTTCTTCATTTAGCTAATCTATAATGCATTTTTTCTTGGACAAAGTCATTATTTGTTCTCCAAATCACTAGTCGGCAATAACAAAATCAATACAAATTCAAAATAAATATTTGTTTACGTTAGTAACGCATGCGCAATGCGAGACAATGTCTGCGTTGGACGCAAGCGACTAGGTACAGGACGATTCCATAATACAAACGGACTTATATAGAAAGAGAAAGAAAAGGGAGAATGAGCTCGATATCGGGAAAACGTTGCTGGTGAGAGCATTAGCTTATCAAAATATCGCCTTATTTGAGCGCCAACATTGGAAGCCAAATTTTGGCGGGGTTTTCTGAAAGAGAAACTTAACTAGGGTCATCAAAAAAAGAAAGAATTGATTATTAGGCTTTACAGTGAAGATAGTTAGAATCTAATTTTTTTTTTAATATTTAAAGAACGTTTTGATGCAGAGAGGTACTGTTGACAATTATCGGTCGGGGTTCCAGCAATTCTGTACATGTTGGAGGACCATGAGGGGGAGGAGAGAGATCGTGAAAAGAATTCTGTGTATAAAAGAGATAGGAAAACAAAAAATTATAAATTTATAATTTTTGATTAAAAAAAAACAACACTTATAATCAGCTGTTTTAACATATATTTCTTTCAACTTGTGTTTACTTAAAAAAAATAATGTGGTTATTTTCTAATTTTGTGTTTTCAGAATCATTTTTAAGCTTACAAATGTCACATCACAATCTGAAAAATAAGTTTTGAACTATGATCTATAGTGTAGTGTGTTTTTCTGATTTGCGAATAATATATATATATATATATATAATTAGCATTACTAAACTTATAAAGAGTAAGCATGATAAGCATTTTAAGTTCTTTTAGTCATTGTTGTTAAAAATATATTATTAGTTTGATAACCATCTACAATTTAAAACCTATATTTATATTTCATTGCTCAGGAATTGTAGTAATATTTCTTATAAAAGCAAGTATCCTAAATAAATATAATTTTAATGCAATTTTTACTCAAATAAGAGGATAAAGTTTGAACAAAAACACTCTAAGCGAATGGAATGAGTATTTTAAATTATTCAGAAAAATTTATTAGCTCAACTCACCAAACATGAGTAATTTCCACAAAAAAACTAAAATTAATAAAAACTTCTGGTAAGAACATAAAAACCTCGAACAAGAACTAAGAGCAAAATATCCCAACTCAATAAAAAAAGATTTAATCCTTTTTTAATATTTGAAGTGTGAAAAGGTAATGGGGAAAATTAAAAAAAAATAAGGAAATTAAATGAAGGATAGGCATTATTTATGCATATTACATTATTCGAAATTCCTTCGCTTCCTTCTGAAGAAGTAGCGAAAAAACACTATTAAAAGGGTGGTGATAAAATGCTAGAAACTATTTTCGCATTTTGGAGAAAAAAAGTGTGAATTTCGGATGAAGAAAAGGAAGAAAAAAAACCTTGGAATGGGGTAATTTACGTGGACTATGTCCGTTTCACGATTCATTAAGCGTTCCTAGCATTAAAATAAGCCCCGCATTTAATTTGAATTAGCCGACATTTAATTTCAGTTCAAAAAAGTTTTTTTATATTTTGAGTGAAAGCGAAAATTAAAGTCGTTGCAAAAGAGTTGGAATAAAAAAAAAAAAGATAAAAGAATTGACACTTTATTCATTTTCTTCGCTGTGAATAGCTCCTTTTTTTGTCCATAGGGGTCGTAATAGAATTTTCAGGAAATGCTTTAACGGCAGTTTAGCACTTCTCTCCCCTTTATTTTTCCTTTTTATTCAATCGATGCACTGGAAGAAAAAAAAATCTGTAGGTAGAAAGAGGTACGTGTAAATTTATCGATTAATGTGTCAATTTTATTATAATTTGAAGCGAAATTATACATCATTAACCTGTTTCGTGTATTTTTATGGTGTATCGAAACAATTAAGAAACCTGAAGAAAACAGATTATTTTTCATGTTAATGGAATTTATGGAATAATGGGTAATTGTTTAGTTATCTGTAATCATATAAGAAATAAAAAGAATTTATTTAGCTTTGTCAATTTTTATTTCATAATTTAACACTTTATTTTTTAAAAATTATTACCATTATGTAGAATTTTAATGAGTATTTTATAATGGCATTATTTTAATTTATATTATGAAAATTTACTAAAATTGTACATACACAATTACTGCAATCAGTATAAAACATTTAAATATTGTATTTCTTTATCGTTATTTATGTGGAACCATTTTTATTTGGGTAAAAACAATTATCTCATAGCTTGTTGTCGAAGTCAGTCAATTCTCAAAATGCATAGTGATAATCTTAAGTATTTTCATTAATTAGAAATGAGAGAAAAACCTTTTTCTTGATGGTAATATTTTTGACAAATGAAGATCATAAATTTAAAAAAAAACACTCAATAAAAGTCATAGGTATGCTGATTGAAGATCTATATTATTTTAAAATGAAATTGAGAGCAATTATAAAATAGCTACCTGCTTGTTAAGTGTAGAGATATTTTTTCCTAAAGACTTTTTAGAATTATTTACAGAAAGTGTATGAGTCATAAATTTCGATGGCGGCAGTTTTATAGCAAGTATTAAAGGAAAATACAAAACGAAAAATACAATAATAGAAAATGAGGCTATTTTATCCACCATAACTAATAAAAAAAACTAATTAAGAGCCTAAGAAAAAATATATTATAACATTAGAAGACTACTGATATAAATTACATTATAATCTTGAATGGAAAAGTTGATAATTGGAACTTATAATGAATTTTATTTTTCAACAAACATGCTTCATATATGTTGCATATATATTCTCCAGATTTGTACAGTTACAAACACGGAAAGAAAGAACCGTGGAATAAGTAGCTTATCGAATCTATAGAAAAACAAAGAAATATTTGACCAAAGAACAAAACTTCACTGGACCAAAATATGTCTGAATTAGCAGTAGTTATCAAGTAGTAGCATTTCACTAAAAAGTGGTACAAAAATATGCATGGAATTATATTACACTGACAAAAATGTATGGTTAAAATAACTTGAAAATGGTAAAATTCACCATGCTTCTGGCTCAATAAGAATACCAAAAAGCTTGGTATTTCTTACTACAACGCTTTGTTAATGAATTTGGTAAAATTGACAGTAAAATATTATTTTATAATGCTCATTAAAATTTTGTGAATTATATACAAAATTTAGTAATTTTATCATGATACCTTAGATCATGTCATAAAAAAAAATTGATACGGTTAAGTTTGCTATTTAGTTTTGCATATTTTACTAAATATGAGGAACTACGAACTATAGTTTCGAAAACCTGAATTTTCGTTATACCGTTACTACATATGAACATAAACATTTGCAAATGATAATCAGAATTTTAGGTAAATCGTTACGATTTAAACGGAAAAAAATAACAAAGGGTTTAAATGTAGTATATTTTGGTTTCATTAACCATATTTATGTTCTTTTTACCAGAAAAAGTTCTTAATATACTGTACAATAATTTTACCAGAATGTTTTTCCCCATGAATTAACAAGCCCGCTTTTTTTCATGTGCTGTCGATCAAGTTTTTGTATTTCTTATAAATACTGCTTTAAATTGTCAATGAAAAAACCTGCTTCACAAGTATTCAAAGTAGAAAAAGTAAATAAGCCTCAAGCTCTGAAAACAAGGCTCTATTCTCGAGATTCAGCTGACTTTCACTTTTTATTTGTCCTGAATTTTAGCGCTTTGTTTTAAGTGCTCAAAGCATGCAAACGTTTTTCACCATAAGCAATTTTAAAGCAAATGATGTCTTTCACGTGACAATTACATCTTACCTTCTCAGTTTCTTGTCACTATTTATACAGCTTTATATCTTAAGACTTAGTTATATTCTGTCAATCTGAAGTACAAACGAAGTTATATTCTGTCAATCTGAAGAGTATATGAATTATAAATATTGATTTCCTTTTTAGTTTTATAACACAACTGTTACATGATTCTTTTTCTTATACTTTTTGTTGTTATGCTTTCAAAAGTATGACTGTACTTGCATAAAATAAATATTTTCCCAGACAAGGCTTCTTAATTACCTAAACATTATTGTATTATTGCTGTTTTGTAATTTTCCCTTGGAAATTTTTTAAAATAAATTTGAACTGTTTTATTGCATTACAGAATTTCGAAGATCAATCTTAATTTCAAATGATACTGTATAAAAGTTTCAAAGCAACATCCAAGATTTAAAGTTTTTTAAAACACTGGAAAAAGAGTACTGACTGTGAATATGGATCTTAAATGTAAATTTCTTTGACTTTATGAAACAAAAAGCTAAAAACAGTATGTAATTTTACCTCTTCTCTTGGAAAAAACATATGAAATAGATTGAAGAAATTTTCAAGAAATATATCACAATATACCTCAAAAACACCTTTCACTGTTTTCATCACCTAGCAACCTTATGTTGTTATTTATGTTCTTGAGACGATACAGTTATTTTTTTAGTATTGTGTCATGTGTCGCTAAATTTTATTTAAAGCAAATATTATTTACCTTTAAGTAAAAATTCATCGAAACTTTTAAACTGTTGCGATCTTTGTGATAGGTTTATTGAATAAATACGTGTTATTTAATGTATGCAGAAATCGTTAAAAATGGATTTAATGTTTGGAAATTGTAACATTAGGAAGATAAATACTCAGTACCGTAGGTAGTAAACAAGAAGTTAGAGTCATAACAGATATTTTAAAGTGGTTTAACTTTCTTTTTATTGAATAGAAACATTAGTTTCTTCTACAATGTATCGTTTTAAATCAAATACATGATCTATTTTTGTAAAAGAAAAAAATTACAAATAAATAACTTTTCAGACAACAGAAAATTATTTTTTTTTTCAAAATAAACATACTACCGCTGATCTTTACAGACAAATCAGTGAATATTTATCAGTAGATATAATAACATTTCAACACAAGTACATATGCCGGGAGTATCAGTAACAGAAAATTTAAATGCATAAATAATAGAATAAAAAAAAACTTCATATAGCTTAAGTTTTTTAGAAATAGTAAGTGGTTTAGTCACCACAATCAGTCACAGCAAGGAGCGATATCAATGAATTCAGGCAAAAAATTTGGAAACCAAATTAATTGAACAACTGAGACTTGAAAGTAATTTCTTTGTGATTAAGTAACAATAATTCAGAATTTTTTTTTTCAATGCCCTCCTGGAGAATGACCTTTCGCCATATAGGCATCTGAAGGGCAGATTTGTTGGCCACTCCTTCAGGAGAACTATATTAGGTGAGCCAACGTTGCTCCCACAGTAAGGACAAATAGAACAGAGAAAGAAAGAACATCAATGCCTTGCCCGGGATTCGAACCCAGAAACTTTCTCATGCTAGGTCAGTCACCTGACCTGGCATCAGAACTCGTCAAGCACACAGGTCGGTCGGCAATTCAGAAATTATGATGGGTATTTCTAAATAATACAGATTCAAAAATAGTAATCAGAAATAATAAAAAAAAAATATTAATCAACACCTTAAAATTGTTTTATGTGAGGGACGTAGAATTTCATTTTTTTCATTTAATTCACTATTACATAGTGAATGAAAAGACTAGTGGTTAAATTTAAAGGATTTAATCATTGGGTTTTAGACAGGGTTATCAAACTCATTTAGCCTGTTGCAAATATCTGATAAATGAAGAACTTAATAAAAATTATAATATTGAAAGATAAATCCTAGTAGTTTAAAGGTTTTCTTTTATTAAATGTATTTAAAGTTATTTTTATTTAATGGCAGTGTTATGTGAAGAAGGCAATATTTCTCTTATATTTTCTTATGAAAATAAAATAAATAACGATGATGGGGACGGATAAATGTTCAAGAATTAAGGAATCTTTTCATCTACCAGTTTTAAATCTCATCAAAATATTTCTATCTAACCTATATTTCTTGTCATCTAACTTACATAACAACTGTGCGAATGCCTGAGAACACAGTTTACTTTTATTCTTTTTTTGTTGCTAAGGCAGAACTGTGTATGCGTTTAGTTCTTTGATTTGCATTATGTGTGCACCATGTATATTTTAATGAACTTTTGTTTGCCTGCAAATTGTTTTGTTGCCTTTGTTTTTCTGTTGCCTTTCTGAAACTCAACAAATGAATAACAGTTACTCCTCTCAATTAAAATTGAGATGCTTGTATTGCATTGGCATGGGTATATCTGAATACTAAAAAAATTAAACTATTTTATAATAAAGATGCTAATCATACGCTTTTTTCATGCATAAATTTAAGACATGTTTAATTTTTAAGACATGCTTTTCCCCTCTGAAGAAATAATTGAATTCATGAAAATTAAAGCTTTCAGCAATAAATTATTTAGTTAAAATAATGCAAAGACATAATAGTATTTTTTTTAAAAATTAGCATTTATGACAATCTTAAAGATTTAAACTTCAAGTTCTCTAATTAAGTTTATTATCAAAACTTAAAATGAAGGCTATTGATTAAATTAGATTTCCATGTGTATGTTTTAAAACATATGATTATTATTGTTAGGAAAAGTAACTACTTTGCCTTTTAATTTGCACTTTAAATTAGAAAAATATATTCATATTAAAATAAACAATTTTTTTAAACAATGACACGCAATTGAAGAAAAAACTTTAAAAAATTTGACTTATTTGCAATTAAAAATGAATAGTTATTAATCAAACAAGCCGCAGGACAAAAAAATACCGTTAACATGAAAAAATTTAAAGCTATAAGAAATCTTGTTCAGACTTTGCATAAATAATGTTCATTAATTAGAGATGAATTTATAAAAAGAAGTGCTGAAATGCTTAAGAGATTTTACTGTCGAGTCTTGCATAATTGAACCTTTTTTATGATATTTATTCATTCAGTGTATGTTGATAACATTTTCACCTTTTGTAACAGATAATTAAACTATTAAACACTACACTATTTCATAAAATAACAGAAACAGTGAGATTTTCAATTAAAAATGACATTGGGTTTTCCTGTTGCACATTTTCTTTCTTGAATTGTTACGAAAAATCTAAACTAATTAAAACAAATTGTCACAAGAGTATACAGGGTATATATAATTCTTTCAGTGGAAGTTAATAACATTTTAAACTTTTGTTAGAGATAATTAAACTATTAAGGAATACACTGAGAAAAAAAAACAGAAACAGTAAGATTTTCAATTTACGAAATTTTTTTACAATTTAAAAAAAAAAAAAAAACATTATAATATTTAAAAATAACATTACACTCCAATAAACACACATGCAAAAGGTGCTGACAAAAATGCATTTAGTAATTTAATATATAAATAATGAAAATGTAATAAAACAAGTTGTAACTCATCAGCAGTCTACAATTATAGCTACCTATTGAAAGAAAAGTGTAGGTTTTCGTTATAGCAAAGTGGCGAACCACAGAAACTGTAGATCATGTTGCTATTGACTGAACCCTACACTAACAATAACAAAATAAGGACTGAAATATTTTTTTATATATAAACCAAAACTTTTTGATCCATAGTTTGTTCAAAACCAAATTCTATTCTAGTCCACGCTCACATGTACCACCACCAACAGCCATCCTTCCAAATTATTGGATAAAAAAAAACATCAAAATTCTCTGGAGAAAAAAAAAAGTCGAGTTTACTTATTTTTGCACTTATTTTTTTACCTATTTATTTACTAATATTAAAATACGTAATTACATTCTATCATTAAAATACCGCGTTGCTGCATTTTTTCAATGTCAATTATATTGTCTTAAAAAATTTGAATCGTTAATGACACTTAATTAGTTTTCTCCTCTCACATTAGTATCTTAACTTCATTATCACATTCCGAATAATCAATTAAGGGACTTAACTATTCCAAGGCATACATTTGTTTGTCTTGAATTACTGAGGAAAAAATTCAAATCTTTCTTTTTTCTCGAAATTGCTTTTTTAAACGTATATCTCAATCTCTTTAACGAATTTTTAAATTTAACAGAATTTTTCTTAAATCCTTTCTTCTTTTAAAACAATTATTTTTATCTAGGTTTTTCAAATGAATAACTTAAGAATATATTTTGAAGTACTATTTTTTATAAATTACTCATTTCAATAAAAATAATATATTCACATAAATTAATGCTATTTAAGCAAAAATGTATGAAATAATTATAGGAAGAAAAAACTTATTTTCATACAAATACCTAACTATACAGATAGCTCAGTGGTTAAGAGACAAATTTGTTATTGTAAAAAAAAAAAAAAAAAAAAAAAAAAAAAAAAAAAAAAAAAAAAAAAAAAAAAACTGTGATTGGATCTTCTGTGGTGAAGTGATACTCACCTAACCTCAGATTAATCTGTACTAGTTTATTTGGGAAGTAAATGCTCTCTGTACGCAATACTGACCACATTACCTAAATCATATCGTTAGTCATGTAATTGTAGAACCTTAAAATCTATGACCTCAAGCACTAATCTGGCTTTTACAAGAATATTTTACTTTTTTTTAAAACACTTATATAATAACTCAACGTAAAATATTTATTTTATTTGCATTACACAAAAACATGCAGTATTACGATTACGAAACATACTGTAAAAGAAATTTAAATGTCTTATTGCCTTTGAGAAGGATATGATTTTGTATAAAAAAGAGGCGCTTGATTAATATATCAAAGCTAAAAAGGCTTTCAACGTACTTTTCTTTTAGGAAAAAATATATTTTTTTAATATATATTCTCTTCTTAATGAATTGAAGCTTGGAAGTTTGGGGATACAGATGAGGATTTTATTGCCTCATGTTGCTTTTCTAAAATCACCAAGTTTACCAAAATAGTTACCCAGTTGGCCATGCTCTTACGATAAATGAGATGCATCGATTTTGATTTTACCTATAAAAGTTGTTTCTGTGTGCAGTTAAAAAATATAGTCACCTAACAAATTTGTGAGCTTTTTTGGAAAAGGGTGCATTGTAAACGAAAAATATTAAAATACAATCAACACGTATTTTCATTTGGAAGACATATTTAAAATTAAGAAGTAATTTAAATTAGATTATGTTACGATAGCTTAACAGAATCATAATAATAGAATAACTTTTGTTTTTTATAATTAAACTAACAACTTTTGTAAAATTTTACAAAACAAATTTCATGAAGTGCAATTTAATATATATATATATATAAAAATATATATATTTTATATATATATATATATATATATATTTTATATATATATATATATAAAAATATATATATTTTATATATATATATATATATATATATTTTATATATATATATATATATTTTATATATATATATATATATATATATATATATATATTATATATATATATATATATATTTTATATTTATATATATATATATATATATATATATATACAGTAGAACTCCAATTATCCGAATCAATTGGGACCGGCCCCCATTCGGATAATCAAAAATTCGGATAATTGGATTTTTTTTTTTAAAAAATGCTTATTTTAAATAATTACTGTATGTATAGTGGAAATGAGGGAAAAGAACTGTTTTTAAGGAAAGAGATCTTTTTATGAATAATGTGTACATACCTTGCAGTAAATGAAAGTTATTACATGCTAAACATTTCAGTTAAAGTAAGCTGTTTAACTGTCTTCATCCGTTTTCGGGCAGCTAAGTCGCGCATCCGTTTGACAGTGAGAAGTTTCATATGGTCACACTCGGATTGGTGCTCCATCCACTTCAATGCAGTTTCAAAGCCAGCAAATGCTTCACTAGCTGACGGCCCTGTGTCTTCCTCAATTTCAGCATTAGGGTCATCTTCTTCATCGACACTTTCCCCCATCACACTTTCAATAAGTTCATCATCATTTAAAATTTGAAATCCACAGTCTGATGAATCACACGTCATCCACTCTCCTATATCTTCAGCACTGACATCTGAACATCCTGGAATTTTCAAAAATATGTTTCTGAATTCCTCAAGAGATACGGCATCCTCATCTTCTGTCTCTTTCCTTTTTTTTTCTTTAACTTTTTTTTCCCTTTTCTATTTTTCCTTCTCTTCTTTATTTCATTCATAATTTTCCCTCTACTAAAAGCTTCATTAAAAGTTGTCTTCGGTAAAGACGCTTCATTGTTTCAATAACAGATTGGTCCATTGGTTGCAACAAGCTTGTTACGTTTGGTGGCAAAAAGATTGTTTTAAATTGGCCATTTCCTCTTTCCAACAATTCTTCTGCGGGATGAGTTGGTGCATTATCAACAATCAAAAGCACAGGACTTCCTTCTTTTCCAAGAGAGTTTTGGCGTTTTTTCACTTCAGGAATGAAAATTTTATCGTACCACTCTGTAAACAGTGCTGCAGTCATCCAAGCTTTGCATTGGTTTTTATAAAATAGGGAAGTTTTTTTGACATTTTTAAATGCTCTTGGGCGTTTTGACTTCCCTATTAACAGAAGGGGTATTTTATGGCTCCCAGTAGAGTTCGCGCAGTTAAGCACAGTAACGCGGTCTTTACTAGCTTTATGCCCTGGAGCACTGCACTCTCTTTTAGAGGCTAAAGTGGTTTTGGGTAAAGCTTTCCATATTAGACCAGTCTCATCGGCGTTGTATAAGAAGTCGGAATTGTAAGAGGCTGCTATAACTTTAAATTTTTCAATAAACTCTTCAGCAGCTTTGCAGTCTGCAGATAACTTTTCACCACTTAAATCTAGTTAACGAATACCGTGTCTAGACTTAAAATTCCTTAGCCAGCCGTTACTTGCTTTGAAAGATAAATAACCCAGCTTTTCAGCTAAGATCTTAGCTTTTGCAAAGAATGGGACCTGAAATTAGGTTCTCTAAAGAACGTTGCTGTAAAAACCACATAAAAACGGCATTTTCCAAATCTTTGTTTGTGGCGGCCTTCATTGATTTTCTCGAAGAACATCCATCCTCATTTTCAAGAACTGACATAAAATTTATTAGAGTAGATTTGCTCTTTTTAATGTCAGAAATTGTAGCTTGTTCAACAACATATCCCCAGCCAACTGTTTGCCCGTGACTCCTTTATCTGACTGTTCTATGATTTTAACTTATCCGCTAAGGATAACACAACATGTTTTCGTTTAGAAGCCACATTAAATGCCGGTGTGAACTTAAAAATAATTTCCATAGGAAAAAAGAAAAAATTTCCATAGGAATTCTAAAAGCGATTCGGATAATTGGCGATTCGGATAGTTGGAGTTCGGATAATTGGAGTTCTGCTGTATATATATATATATATATATATATATATATATATATATTACAGAGATGCCAACTTGCTCCGGACAGCATATATATATTTTAAAGTGGTAGTTTATCAATTGTGATTCTTGATTTAATAAATTCAATTTAGTTTTTATCCACCACTATTTCAAAATAATTCGTCGGCTTATATAATTCACCTTTTCTTAGTATTTACGTCATGCTTTACCTTTTAAAAAGCATGGAAAAACAGTCAAATATTTGCAAAATTTACTTTGAAATTATTTACCGTTCTGTTAATTATTTTGGCGTGTCCGGAGCAGTTGGCATCTGTGATATTATATATATATATATATATATATATATATATATTTATATATATATATATATATATATATATATATATATATATATATATATATATATATATATAATATATATATATATATATATATTATATTATATATAATATATATATATATATGTATAAAATATATATATGTTAAAATTACAAGGAAAACAGGAAAAATAATAAAAATATATATTTAAAAAGCGGGAAAACAAAAGAATGATAAATTATTATCTCTTCATAAACTCCCACCATTACATCCGCAAAAAGAATTGCTTTCTTATATTGCATCGTGTGTATAGTGTTATAGTGTGAAGAGCACTCAGTAAATGAAACAAAATAGAACACATTAAGTAAAAAATATCACTCAAAAAGCAGAAAATAAAAAGTAAAGAAAAAACAGAACAAAACTAAATCTATAAAGCGAGTAGCGAATTTAAATAAACTTACATGTACCGGAGTCTTTCAAGAATGATTTAAAATATTTTCATAATAAGATTGCCAGATTACAAATGGCAATGGAGTCGCAAATGGAGCTAAAATTGTAAATATATTGTTTTGTTTTGTGGCGCGTTCTTACTACAGTAAGGAAGCACGTTTTATTTGTTAGTTATAAAGAATTGGCCAAAAGCTGAATGTGCGCAAGGTAATAATATTATACTGGATAATTTAAAAAAGTTTATAATTAATAAGGTAGATATTTAATTATAAAATTTTAATAATTCTAAAAAACTAACATTTATCTGAAGAAATCCAAAAAACTATTTTTAAAACCGAAATTCAAGAAATTAAAATAAATATTATCATAATGATTACGAAACAAGATTAATTCCTCAGGTTAAATATTATTCAATAAATTTGTTTAATGTTGAAAATTCTAGATAATGATATCATATAAATCTAAAAACAAAGTTAATATTAAGAGTATTATTATTTTCATTGTAGTACAAAAATATTTTAGCTAAGAGAGATGAAAAATTCGGTCCTTGTGGTATTACATGAATTTTAATTGAAAATTATTTTCCATTGTAAAGATTATTATTAAAAAGTCGAAAATTAATTAGAATTTCTCAATAATCAAAATTGCAATTAAGGATATTTTCAAAATCATAGTATTAACTCAGAAGAAAATTTTTTAGTTTAGAAAAAAGAATCCTATTGAAATGATCCTGGAATTCAACAGTGGCAATAGAATCAATTTCTTTTGTTTAATAAATTCTAAAAGCGGTTGATTATTAGTTATAATCCAGGAAAAACCTTCTTGAATAATATAGTTAATAATTTTATTTAAGTAGGTAGTAAAAATGGGGCTAGTTTTTGTTAGGTAAGTATTAGACCCACATGTGATTGTTCTAATTTTTATAAGAATTTTATGAAATTTTGGACAGATAATTAGGTAAGGAATTTGTATATTGCTAACTTTAATTTCTAACCTCTTTCATAAAGCTAAACATTTTTTCATGATATTATTATTTAAAGTACTAAGCTTAAAAGTTTTGCTACTTTTTTAACTATGAATTTAAAAGTTCAACATAAAAGTTTAAATAGTGATTATTAGTTTTATCTATGGGGTAATTACAAAAGTTTTTGCAATTGCTTAGCTAATTAAAAAATTTTTGAAAATTCGTTAATTGTTACCGTTGCTGTTTTTTTTCATTTTAATAATTTCTTTAATTTAATAATTACAGAAATTATTAAAATAAAATAAAATTAATAGTAAATAATATAGTTTTTCTTTTTATCCGTTCTCTCTCTCTCTCTCTCTCTCTCTCTCTCTCTCTCTCTATATATATATATATATATATATATATATATATATATATTTCAGATACCATCTGAGACAATCTCACAATGAAAGTGAAAGTGTTCTAGTAACAGAAGTAATTGAAACCGGGGTAACTTACATCGAATACAGAGATTAACGATGTTTACATCGAAAATGGAGGATTTATATATGTTTCAATGATAAAAATGTTGTTGTTTTAATCTTGCAAAATGCGCCTTATTTTTTGTATATGACAAGTTTCAAAATCCATTTTTGTACTATTGACTTCTTTGTCGCTTTCTATTTTCCTAAGGTAAATATGCGATCCCTATTTTATAGGAAAAAAATAGTATGTTCTACAGTTTGTGTAGCATGTACTATTTTAAAATTATACCATTTATCTCTTTATACAATTGACTTTAAAATCAGATTTAATTTCGTTCGAAAACTGTTGCAAGTTACAAGTGAATGAAAAGAAGGCTATCATGTTCATTCGTTTACGTTAAATAAGACAACTTTTTTCGCATAATTCACAGTGAAAGTCAAATGTTTTTCTATGGACTGTATTTTCCTATTGACTGTGAACTCTCAAAATGCACATGACTCACTAGAGAGAAAGCATTTTTGTCAAGCATTTGAGAGTTTGCGACTTTTCAAATATCACGTAATTTCATGCCAAATCAACTGTCAAAAATTAACTTATAGTTAGTTAATGGTCAGAAATTAGTTTACTTATTTCTAAGATTCATAAGAGCATTCTATGCTAGACATGATTTATGTACCAAAGTTCCTTGTTATAGGCCAGAGTCAAAACTTTTTCTTGAAGGATTTAAAATATATAGGGAGGGCAAGTAGTCGTTATTTTATGTGTGCTCTTTGAAATGATCTGTGAATAGTAATGCTTTACCTTTCGCATGATTATTGTAATAATAAAAAGGAAGTCTTTATTTATAGTTGTTATGTCTTTCTAATATTTTATTTTTAATCTATTTAATTCCTTGTGATATAGAAAATTCCATCATTTCCTTGCCGAATCTAAAATAGTGAGGACATGTAGCCAATATTATGCTAGTTCAGTACGTAGAGATCAGTCTTGATTTACCTTATGAATGATTATCGTCATTTTTATTTTATACTTATAAATATTACTTATTTTATGTATAACTTATGAATTCAAAACAGTATGAAATTGTAAATTAAATAATTGACTAGTGATTTTCTAACCAAATCTAAAATAGATAGGAAGGACAAGTGTACCCCATTATACAAGTTCCAGGCACTCCATGTAGCTATCAACCATTCTTTACCGTCTATGTGATTACCGTACACTGAGAAAGAAAGTATGGTCAAAACAACCAGAATACGGTATCGTTTAACCGTGTTTCTGGCTCTATGGAAACACTGAAAAACTCGACACTGTTTACAAAAGCACTTTGTTTTTGATTTTGGTAAAATTTACTCTGAAAGATGATTTCATAATAAGGGATAAAATTTGGTAATGTTGTAAAAATTTATAATTTTTTCCTGATAACTTAGAACAGGGCATAAAAATCATTTATTCCGTTAAATTTACTTTCCAAAAGTTCCATTAATTTTGCATTTTTTCTGTTTCTCCTAAATTTCAGTTAATTTTGCCTTTTTTACTAAATATGTGTTAATAAGAACTATAATTTTTGAAAACTAGAATTTCCATTATACCGTTAACATGCGAACGGATAATTACCAAATGAATGGTTTTAAAATCGTATTTTCTGTTTTATTAAGCAGAATTATGGTTTTTTATTCCAGAAATGTCATTACCAGTCAATACTAATATTTTAATAGATTTTTTCTCCGTGTAATGCATAAAAAACATTGATTAATAAATCCTATACCTTACAAATATTCCTTACCAGCTTAAATCACCATGAAAGTGTTTTTTCAATAAATCAAACATTTATTCATAAATCTTTTTATATTATATGATTGTTATATTTTAAGCAAATCATTTTGTCAAAGCTGCTGTTTTCTATAAAACTTTCGAAAAAAAGTAATGTCTGTACGAGATCTAAGGATTTTTTAAGCCTGCTGAGCCCACTTGCATGCAATGCGAAAACTGCATGAATTCTGCCACGCTTTAAGTTTCACTTTTTTAAGAGTTTAACACAAGCACAACTTTTAAGCTGTCAAATTGAGAAATTCGTTTTTATGAATTTTCAATTATCATCTGTAAATTTAATGCCGGTGACTGGATGCTGGTCAACGTAATTTGATCCAGAATTTTTTGCAGAGTAGTAATCAGTCGTTCGTTACCGTCTATGTGGTTATCGGACGATCAAAAAAATACTGGGTTATAAATACTACATTTTTCAATTATTCTTTACATACTACAACCACTATGAAAAAGTTCTTTTATTTAATCAAATATTTTTCCGTAAATACTTTTATATTGTATGATTGTTTCGTTTTATGCAAATCATGTTATCAAAGCTGTTGTTTTCTATAAAACTTTGAAAAAAAATAATAAAAGCTTCACGAGATCTACGAATTTTCTATGCCTGCTGAGCCCACGTGCATTCTATGCAAAAGATGCATGAATTCTGTCACGCTTAAAGCTTCACTTTTGTAAGAGTTTGACACAAACGTAATTTTTAAGCTGTCAAAATGTGATAAACGATTTTATCGTTTTTCCTCTCCTGTAGATGTCACACATGTTGTTTGATATGTTTTTATTTTTTCCTGAACAAAATAAACAAAATTCTTTATCCCTCTCCTTACTAAAAGAAATGTTGCTGCAAAAAATTCTATTCATACATAAATCTAAATGTACGAAGAGAAGAAAAATACGTTAATGGAAAACATGAAAATGTAAGCTTTTTCTCTCCTCTCCACCTGGATATATTCAAAATATTGCGCTTTTTGATGTACCATTTATGGCAACTAAAATAAGAAAGAATTGGTAATATGAATTTAAAAAGAAAAGTTTTTTTTCTAAACTATAAAGACAGATGTCAATGCGTTTTATATGATCAATATGGCATAGATAACATATGAAACAGATTTTACTGAAATGGGAATGAAATATATTTATCTTTTTTTATGTTTTTCTTTAATTCAGATTAATCTTTATAAGCATGCTGAAAAGAATGAGAAAATAAAACTCAATGTAACCGTTTCTTTCTTTAACAGTTTTATAGGCATTTTCAAAAACTATTTTATAGGCATTTTCAAAGGAGCGCGTTTTAAAATATACCTATTTTTTTTTTAAAAAAATACGAAGTCAATATAAAGGTAATGAAATTTAATTATACATTTATTTCTTTAAATTCAATATTTTTAGACGTGGTGACTCAGGGGATGGAGCGCTAGCTTCCTAGTGAGGTGACCCGGATTCGAGTCCAAGCAATGGCTGATCAATACAAATTCTGGAGCTAGCTCGCACCGGCCACGGTGATGACGTAAAATATCCTCAGTGTAGATTGATATGAGTCCCCTTGCCGTTAGGCTTACCGTGTGAGGTTTTCGTGGTTTTCTCTCCATGTAACACAAATGTGGTTTAGTTTCACCAAAAAGTTTGCCACGAAGCCAAATTTCTAACAATATTTGATACAGGAGTTCTCCTGTCTTCCGGATTGGGTTCAAAATTACAAGGCTAAGAAGTTGAACATTACTTGTCGTAAACTCAAAAATTGTGTCAACTGTTCTACGGCGGTTATAAAATAAAATAAAATAATACTTGATCCAGAATTTCTGGATTTGATTCATAGTTACAAGACTACGGAGTTTAACAATGGTAGTCGTAAACTCAAATTTGGATTTTCTTTTCAACGTGGGTTCAAATATTTTAATTTAAAGATTAAAAAAAAAAAAATATGATTGCTTCTTACAACCAATTTAAATACCACATGTACTTTTAGATTTTATCTTTTATGTTACGCATTGGCCTGGATTTTATTTACTCTCTTCTCTCCTGCTTTTTTTTAAAATTAAATTAATGTTTAAGCTGAAATAAACATTAATGCAGCATATTCCTCAGTTAACAAACTAAATTATTTAACTGTTGTCTACGGATTTAAAAGCAGTACTTATTGATATTGATTTATTTTCTTCATAATACAAATTTTTATCTATACCGAAATCTGTAAACAGAGAAACCTGATAAAAAGATTATGCAGAAAAATCAAAGATTATGCCGAAAAGCCATTTTTTGCGTGTATTCAAATAGAACCCCATTTTTGCAAATTTTGTAATTAAAAAAAATTACTGATATATACTTTCTTGTTTTAATATAAATAATTTCTCCAAATCTCAAAGATAGTTCATGGGGTTTTTAAAAAGTTTTGTTTGTACAAATTAAACAACTATATAATTGAGAATTTTGCTTGCTTTCAATTATAAATTATAAAATATCTAATAACTTTTACTTTCTATCTTTAATTAATATTTTGCTATAAAATAATACTTCAAGAATTCAAATGTCTATAGATATTTTGGTACCTTTCGTTAATCCAACAAAAGTGAATTAAAATATTATTATTAGTAGTAGTATTTTTGAAAATATTTCTTCAGAGATATTTAATTTAATTATTGCATTTTAGACCGCACTGTATAATGGCCAATTTTCATAAGCGAAATATTTTTAGTATTTACTCAAACTTTTTTCGCTTTCAAAATTGTTTATTTATATATATATTAAATTTTATATTTGAATTATTTGAATATTTTGGAAAGCTATACAATTTTAAATATTTTTATTAAATCAAAATTATATTTTTTTATAGATTAGTTTTAAGCATTTTGTATGATATTGAATTTTCAGTTGCAATAAATAAAAATAGAAATTTATTCACAAGTTTTACTATAAATTTACACAACTTTAAACATATTAAAATAAAAGCAAAAGTGTAGTAAAGCTAAAATTACCCATTATCTATTTTTTGATTTTATATATATATATATATATATATATATATATATATATATATATATATATATATAAACTATTGTATTGATATATTTTGCTTTGGCTATATTGATACAATATTAGAAAGCACTCTTTTTCGGATATAATCGTGTGGGCTGATGAAAAGATTATATCTTTTATTTTCCGGTTTTTTAAAAAAACTTTTTCCTCCTTTTTTTCTTTTTCTTTTTTTTTTTTTTTAATTTAATTCTTTTTTTTTCTTTCCCCAGTTGTTTATTATTATTATTATTCGCCCCCCTTTTTTCATTTGTCTGTAATTTACCTTTGTTTTATCTTCATTTTGAATATATATATATATATATATAATTTAATAAAGGATGAAATCGAAAATGACTCATTGCTCATTGGTTGAATCTTAATTTTAATTTGTTTTCCAGCTAAAAACCATTCATTAACATTTACCCTGACTCAAGAATTTTAGTTTAATTATTATTTTTTAACATACTCATAAATAATTCTCTACTGAAATTACAGTCACTCTTTATCTGGTACGAAATATCTATTAATTTAAATATCAAATATCTGTTACACGTTCACTAGAATTTGAAAGTTTTTGACACAGTTATTTATTTACATTATTCTATATATAAACAATATGGATACAGTCACTGAACTCTTATAAATACTCTAGTAAAAATAATTCAAAACTCTATAACAACTAATAAAACTACTCTCTCTACCACGCTATATATATATATATATATAGCGTATTCATGTGCACACAGTCTTGTTTTTATTAATATGGATAATGTCGTTTATAATTAAACAAAATTTTTCCGGTTGATAATTTTTTCCCAGTTCTACAATAATTTTGAAAGTAATGTTTAAGCTTGTTCCTTCTAATTAAATTTTGAATACTAAGTCTAAAACATAAGTGAATATAAAGCAAATCTTTAGTTTCATAAAACATTAGAAAGATGTTTTTTTTTCCTTTTATTGAGAAATACATATAATGAATCCTAATATGATCACGCATTTATAATGCTGTACAACTTAATTAAAACACATATAATTAAATTAGAAAAATTCAAATTTATTCATTTGAAGCAATAACTTGTAAAACTTATAACAAAGTAAAACTTTTATTCGAAACTGTGCAAAATTTCCCTCGTTAAAAGCAGTGAATACCGAAATTATACTTTATGATTAATGACTTTTTGGAAAAGATCCATTATGAATGAGTTTAAAAATTATTGTTTTAAATGTTAAACATTTTTATAATGAATTCCTTTTATTTAGCTTCAAGATATATTTAAGAAGATTAATTGATAAAATAATGATGATGGTAAGTTTTGGAAATTAATCAAACCAGCATTGATTAATTAGATTTATGACACTTACATTACATTAAATGATTCAAGTATTTAAAGAAGTATTTTTAAATTTATGTGCAATAAAAAGTCAGAAGTTGCATAATATTTAAAAATGCAAAGGTAGCGCAAAATTTAAAAGCAACATATTTGAAAATTAAGTGCGTTATTTTACAATATTTTCTTAAATCCCTTTTCAATCATGAAAGCATGCTTTAATGCTTGAACTAACCTTACTCCTAACTAAAGTTACTCTTACTCCTTTAAAACTTTGAAAGCTGTTTATTTAAATTATAAATGTTTACTGAATTTTTAACTTTAGAATGTTTTCGCATTAAAAATGAAAGTTCTAGTTATATATGTTCCTAAATATAAAAGTATATAAATTAGGTGGATTGTAATCCTGACTCTAAATATATAAATATTTCGATTCGGCAGGAAAACTGTTCTGATGCCGGAATTTTTAAAACATAAAAGGGTTTTTAAATTTATATTTAAAAAGGGGAAAAAAGCAAAATTATTGTCCAAGCATGGATAACATTTTCTCCAAATTCATCGGTTCTTTGGATATCTAAATTGTTATTAGGTAGCTATTGAGGATAGCAGGATTTAAAGCATCAAAATCAGTGATTTGATCGCTGAAATTTAATCTGTTAAAATAACCCCCTTTCTCGTACCGTCAGTTTTCAGTTTTTTCGGCATCAATCATATTTAACTCATAACATAACTCAAAACAGTAGGAGATTTTATTCTATTTTATACTATTGTTGAAGAGCCAACCAAATTATTAATTTTACGCCTATCAATGGTAATTTCTATAGCCTTGTTATTTGGAACCTACTACAGAAGACAAGGGAGTTTGTCTTCATGGAAGTTTTTATGGTGGAACTAACACGCATTCACGTTACGTGGAGAGGAAAATCATAAAAAATCTCTCACGATTAGCATGATGGCAAGGGAATCTAACCCATGATACGTCTACCACTGAGGATGTCTTTTGTCAGCTCTGTGGTCCAAGCAAGCCGTTTATGGATTTCGTATTGATAAACCATCTCTGGGATTCGAACCCAGGTGACCTCCTTCGAAGACGAGTGCTCTATACCCTGAGCCAACAGTAGAAGATTATTGAAATGCTTAATGTGCAAATTTTCAGGAATTAGTTACTAAAGAGAAAAATTTAAACATTACATCTTTCATTAAGGAAAATTAAAATTTTTACTATAAACCGAGAAAAAAATCTTGGTTAACACAATAGAAATAGGATAACATTAAGCTTGTTTCTTGCTCTATGGAAACACCAAAAACTCGCCAATTTTTATTGTTTCTCTTTAGTAATGATTTTGGTAAAATTAACTATAAAGTATTATCGTTTTATAAGGTGAGATAAAATTTCATAAGTGTGGAAAAATTTAGTAATTTATCATGATAACTTGAAACGTGGCATAAAAACATTTTATTTGGAAAAACACTTTCCAGTATTTTATTTTTTACTAAATGTATCGTATTAAAAACTACATAGAAGAAAATAGTATGGTTAAAAGTATTAGAATATGGTAACATTTACCGTGTTTTCGGCTCTATGGGAACACCAAAAGGATAGTTTTTTTTCCTTACTAAAGCACTTTGGTAATGATTTTTGGTTAATTTAACAATGAAATATTATTTTATAATATGTAATAAACTTTGGTAAATGTAATAAAATATGATAATTTTAAAACGATACTTTCGGAGCAGGGGATAAAAACCATTAATTTGTTTAAAATTTATTTTTAGTTTTGTATTTTGTACTAAATATGTGGTAATAAGAACTATAATTTTGAAAACCAGAATTTTCGGTAACTCGTGGTCATATGAATGAAAAAATTATCAAATGAATGTTTTTAATACCGTATACTTTAATTTCTAATATACTAATTATCTTTTTTTTATACGATACAGTAATTTTAGCAGAATCTTTCTTCGTGCAGGTACTCATTTATTTTAGCTTGACATATTTCTATAACTGAATAAGAATTCCTCAATATCCAGTTTCTAACTGAACATTAATTCCATTTCAACAAATTTATAACTGAATTTGAATGCATAAAACCGTTTACCCTTCTATAAAGCATATTCGAAATTGATCCTTTCGATTGCGAAAATAATTCCTACCAATTTTTCTCATTATTCTATATTTTCTGATAGCTTTTTAACTAGTACTAGCCATTTTTCTTGAACGAAGGATAAATTATAAGCCTCTGTTGTATTGCAATTATGGATCACAAAAGCATTATTCTTCGCATTGATGCGAGCAATGAAATGTAATGAAATAATTGCCTAGTATTTCACTCACGTCTGTTCCGCTCCTCTACAATTGGAAGTTAACGTTACTTGGCAACGATTGAAAGGTTTCAATATTAAGTGCTTATTATTATTCCTCGCTATTCCACTGACAAATGTAAAAAAAGAACATAGGAAAAAACAATGAGAGCGTTGTCTTTTAGTGTTAAGAATATTCTTTTGTATTTTTGCTATGTTTTGAATCGAGTTTTCTCTATAATTGGCAAAATTTAGAACGCTTCAGTATATATTTCAAATAGTTAAATTGCTATTTTTACTTTTAAGGAAATCACCCCGCTGTGAAATTTTAACATATGTAATAGCTTTTAAGTGTATCCGATATTAAACTTAATGCATAAATCATTTATTTTACTTTTACATTTAAAATTATTTATTTATTTACTTATTTATTTATTGTTGTGTGTTCCGAAATTTGAATAGAGTCGTTAGTATTTACTATAAAATATTATTCACTTTATTTTATGTATTTATTTCGTAAGACACTTGAGGACTCAAAAACGATACTGTTATGTTTTAAGTTAAGGTGTTTAAAAAAGAAATGTGTTGAGTAGAGGTATTAAAATTTTTTTAGTATTAGAGGCGAGTTTTTTTTTATCTCCATAGTTATCGGTGCTAAATATGTGGATGTATTTATGATACAAGTTTTTGAGCGGAATGAAAAAATAGAAGAATATTGAAACAGTGACCTAAATAAGGAAAATATGACTATTTTTGATTTATATTTACAGCATGATTCGCAGCTTTTCTTTATAAATATGAAACCCAAGCTGTGAAATTCCAAGCCAAGCTGAAATGTCCATATATTCATATTCATATATTCATATTCATATATTCATATTCATATATTCATATTCATATATTCATATTCATATATTCATAGTCATATATTCATATTCATATATTCATATTCATATTCATATTCATATTCATATTCATATATTCATATTCATATATTCATATTCATATATTCATATTCATATATTCATATTCATATATTCATATTCATATATTCATATTCATATATTCATATTCATATATTCATATTCATATATTCATATTCATATATTCATATTCATATATTCATATTCATATATTCATATTCATATATTCATATTCATATATTCATATTCATATATTCATATTCATATATTCATATTCATATATTCATATTCATATATTCATCTATTCATATATTCATCTTTTCATATATTCATCTATTCATATTCATATATTCATATTCATATATTTATAATACAGACGAAACGTTGATGAAAATATGAGTTTTAAAATGAGAGCAGAACGTTATCTGCAATTTAACAACATTTTTGAAAAAAACAACATCAGGTTTAATATAGTGGGATTCAAATATTTTTTTTTTCTACTCAAAAATTTTATGCACACGAATGTTATTTACATGATAACATGAATTTATGCTAGTACAAGATTTGAATATTATGTGCATGATTCATCAGTATTTTTTTTAAAAAGATAGCTTAATACGCTCATGTACGAAAACTACTTAACTTTTATTTTTCAAAATCAACATATTAAATTAAAATGGATTCCTCTCTAAAATAATAACTCACAATTCGAACTAAATTTCGTTGACCACTTTAAAGAAAAGGAAACTTCAACGCGAATTTCACACGAAAGCGTTTTTTGTTTAAAGATTGGAAAATTAAAGGGAAATTTTCGTTTCAAAATGCATCCTCTCTTTAATTTCTCGCCGAAAGGAAAGTTCAGATCCAAGATTAGGTCTCTCTTAAAACCATTACGCTCTGTTTTACATCGCGTAACATCAGAAATAGCCCGTCTTTCACGCAACCTCTCGACTAATAATGCTTTGCCTTCATTTTGCCTTTACTCGGCAATTTGCTGCTCGCCTGGTAAAGCTCCATTTGTAAAATTTTTCTGTAGTTTTCATTTGCAGTGGAATTTTTAGATATGTAAGCTATTTTTACATCAATGAACTTCTACTATTCTATTTTGCACGTGACTTGAAATGAATTTACACTTTGTATGTATTTATTGTCCTTTGTTTTGCGTTTATTCGTTTTCATACACTACCCTAAAGAAATCAAAATCCGTTTTTTGTATTTCAATTCAAATTAATATGAGAATCATATTATTAATTTTAAAAAAAAATTATCATTCCGAATATATTTTTTAAAATTAATAATATGATAAAAATGAAAAGAATTTTCTGATACAATTTAATCATACCACAGTGGGCCAGCATCCAAGGTCTCGTGGCCAAAATTAGTATTTCGAAAAAATTTGTTTCAAAATTTGGGGTTTTCATGTGCAGGTAAATTGAATTCATAGTTGAAATTTTGAAATGCACTAAAAATTCCAAAACAAAAACAAACAAAAAATGGCGGCTGAAATATGGCGAGCAAAAATAAAATAAGAATACTATAGTACGTTTAAATAATTAAATATAGCAATGAAAATACAATAATTTTCGTAATTTTTTATTAAAAATGAAAAGCAAATTATATTTCTGAAATAATATTTCAAAATAGCGCGAATTAATTACGAAATAACGCGAAAACATGAAAAAAAAACATGATTTTTGTTTTTCGGTATATTTAGTCCACCTTTGCAATATGGGCAAAATGGGACAGGTTTTTTCGAAAGAAGAAACATCAAGGAAGACAACAAAATAAAGTTTACCTAATTACCTCGTGGAAATTTTTGGAGATAAGTTTCGAAAGTGAGTCAAACATTGTAAAATGTCAAATGATAAGATATAAACTATAAGTCTGTCAAGAGTATTAACTAATTGAACAAATTGAAAAATTGTACTATAATTTCAGACTAATTACTCCGATAAAATTCCTATATATATTTCTGAAATATAAATTTAAAAGTTACATTTAAAAAAAAAATTACATATTTTTCACTACATTGTACTCTTGTCAGTCCAAAAAGTAAATTATAATGTTTGGAATCATTATGAATACTTAATTTGGGCGATATTAAAACTGCCTAGACATATTTTAGTTGAAAATTTAATTTTGTCTTTTGGTCAGAGATCACGGTCTTCTGGCTAGCTGTGTATACGTGAAATCCTTGAACTCACTAGCCAAAATTGCAGAGAAGATAGGGAATTTTATAAGAGTTGAGAATCAGGAGTGCCTTCATACACTTAAAGGCGTCTATACATTTTGAACTGGCTGTTAATCAATCAATTGAACAATCGCATTCATCAAAACTAGCGCATTTCAGTATAATTATAATAATTCATGTTTTCTGATCATATTTGCGTTCAAATAGGACCAAAAGTATAGATGCTTAATCGCAACTTAGCGGACTCGCTTAATTAGTCGCCAAATCTATCAATATCTCTAAAACAGTTTATTTCTTCTTCTCTTTTAATGATTTTTTGCCATTGATCAATAAAATATATAAATTGCCCTATAAAAATAAGATATTTTAGATAAATAATAGTACTAGTTCAAAGGCGCATGGATAGCCGGGTAGGAAACTTGTAATGAAATTGCATATGAACCTAACTTATCTATGAGACAACTAAAGACGTGACTCACTCTTCTATTGCTCATTTGTGCATCATATTTCGCTAATGAAGTTTCTAAAAACACTTTTAAAACATCTTATAAATGACAAAAGTCTGGTGAAGAATTTTTCTATTGCTAATTTAGGTCTTTTTGGAAATATATAACACGATTTCTTGTCAAGAGGTAAGGAAACTCTAGATCTCTTGAAAACCACATTGCGTTCTAGAACGAATGAATAATCAAATCTAAAGTGGCAGCTTTTTCTCTGAAAATAAAAGACTGAAAGTTAACTTTTTAATCACATTACATTTAAAAGTAAAGTTTGAGTAGTTGTTTAAAATGCTTAATTCTTTTTTTTTTCAAATATTTTATTTACTGTATTGCGAAAAAATTTACTGATATTGTAAACATTATATACGCTATATTTTAAATATATATTTAAACACATAAATCCACTTATTTTCATAAACCTGTATGATAAATTTCTCATTTTCAATTTTATTTTTATTTATTTATATATTATTATATTATGGCATCAAAATATGAAATTAAAAGCGGATAAGTAGTAAGTAAAAGTAGTTTAAAAATAATCGGTACAAACTGCATACAATTTGTACGTTAAGAGTACAAATTGTATGCAGTATAATTTGTAAGTATTTTTGGAGCATAGATATTTAATGAATGTGAAAGCATTTGTTTAATGACTTCTAAAAATAAATTTTATAACTATTTTGTCTATAGGGGAAATTTTCCTTAGGCAATCTCATTTCAGAGTACCGAAATGATACATTTTCATATTAAGTGACAACTTTATTAAAGGTTACACCTTTAGGAGTAGTCTGAGGCTTCTTTTTAAAGATAAAGAATTACAAAAGTTTGCATTGCGAAATTACAATTCATGTCCAACATTGTCCGTCTATACGGCTAGAAGCACTTCTATTTATGAACTAGCTGATTTTGAGCGTTTGAAATTCTGCTTTTATTTATTTAAGTAATTTATATTTTTAAAAATGAACATGAAAATTATCCAGAATAAATGTCTTAAATTACTTTTAAGCTGAAAGAAAGTAATAAAATGATTTTAAAATTTCATAAACCACTTCTGTGTAAGGTGGGATTGAAAACAAAAAAAAAGTTTTATCTGATGAAATTGTGAAGATGCATAAGCGTTTTTTTTCTGCTTCTTCTACACATCAAATTAGTATTAATATTTCTAGCAACACCTTCCACAGTATTGATTCTTTTTCTTTCAAAATCTGTCTTGTTTTCCTCTCATTTAAATATTAGTTTCAGACCTCTAATGTGAATACTATTTTCTTACGGATGTTGATTTTAAAATATGTATTAAGAATTGACATTACTATAATACTATTTTACAAAGTTCAATGCATAATGCTGATATTAAAAATGTGGTAAATATAAATAAATTGTAGGGAAAGAATTTCTCATTAATAATAGCCTAATTTTCTAATGAATAAATAAATAACTTGCATTCAAAATTTTTGAAAATGCCGAGACTAATGCTCAGAGGATTAATTTTAAATTTAATTTTGAAAACACTCTAAAACATGCTTTATATAAATGACTAAAATGAAAAAATATCAACGAGCCAAGATAAAACTAATGATATTTTTTCTTAACGTAAAAAGTTATATTAAATAACACCTTTTTATAGTTAATTTTATGTGATTAATAATAATATGCATTTATATAACTGACCAGTTTAAGTACTTTGAGTAACATTGACAAATAATATTAGATTCATCTGCCGTTTCGTGCATTTTCCAATTAATAATTATCCATATATTTAAACAAAATGAAAAAATTCTTAACGGCCCCAAATATTCCACATAAGGATAATAACATTCAAAATAAACATCGACATTTTTATTAACGCAAAAACAGATTTAAACTTAGCAGACCCATTTTATCCATTATTTTGGTACAATGACGACAAAATAATGTTTATATGCCGTTCAGAGAGCCTTCTCTATCCCAAGGATAACTATTAAACTGAGTTAACTGAATCCTGACTCCTTTTAATGATCATATTGGACATGTATTTGACTTCTATCTTTTGTAGGAAAATAATCCTATCATTTTCCATTTCTTATTCGAACGTGTCTGAGTATTGGAGAGTTTGCGTTTTGCATCGCTGCATTGCGAATGCTTTGAAATTCAATTCGAAATTGCGTATCGATTCTATGGCAACGCAAAGTAAACTGTACGCCTCGGCGCATTGACGGAGCCATAAAGTGTTTTAGGGTATTCTTTAAAGTTCGATTACAAATGACAGTGCTATGTGCTTTTGAGTGAAGGGTCCCGCTGTGGAATACTCAAGATTTAAATATTCTTCTATGGCTTCACGCTTTAAAGCTTAAAACGAAAATTTCCTTTGGGTCTATTTTTAGTATTGTTGGATAAGTACCAAGACAAACATTATATACAATTGGTTAGAACTCAATCGCATTTGCATTTTTTTGGAAGAATTTCTTTATATACCATTTTTTTATTAATCATAAAAGTACAGAAAAAATATAAACTCCTACGTAATAAATTTTTTTGAAATAAAATAATTTAATTAATGCACATCATTCTACACACAGCCCAGGTTCTGTGTTTGTTTTTTCTAGTCAAAGATTAATGGTAAATAACCTTTAATTTTTGCGTCAAAGACAATGGAATTATGATAAATTCAAAGTTTAAAAATGAAATAATTAACTTTTTATTTTCATTTACCTGCAGATTTAATGACTGTAACTCCTAGAACCACCCTTCATACTTGACAATAAGCAATTCTATGGTGTTGTATCGAACATAACGCAAAATGTAAGCTGTAAAAATTGTTTTAAATATTTATCAATGAGTGAAACATGAGTGTGCATTTAAATCGTTGCTATTAAAAAAAAAGGTATGAAGCCTCAAGAGCTCTGAAAATACTTATTGAGGATGGTGACTGCGATTGGATGCGTGATTTTAATAGCAACCAGAAATTAAAATTTAATGATAGAAGATGCATCAACTCATGCATTTTTAATGGTGACTATTTCAAAAATCAAGAAATTATTTTATTCTTCTTAAAAAAAATATTTTAAGAAACAATACAGAATATTTTTTGTTGGAACGAACTGTTTGAGATCGATTGTCTTATTAAACTGATTTGCTTATGTTGTACCAAACGTGAACAATATTACATATCTGGAAAAAAAAAGAGTAAAAGTGCTCAAAACTACCAGAATATTTTACAGTTTAAGGTGTTTCTCGCTTTTGTTTGTTTTGAAAGGTTTTGGTAATGAGTTTGGTAAGATTAATATTAAAATATGGTTCTATAATCAATGCAATTTGATAAATATGCTCAAAGTTGGCAATTTTACCAATAATACTTTATATACATATATATAATACTTTACTAATATAATACTTTAGAGCTTCGCATAAAAACCATTTTTTCAGTTAAATTTACTTTTTGTATTTTTTTATTAAATGTATTGTAATACGAACTATAATTTTGAAAACTAAATTTTTAGGTAAATTATTACTATATGGACAAAAAAATTTCCAAATGAATGATTTAAGTACCATATATTTTGACTTTATAAATAAGAATTTTTTTTCTTCTTTTTTTTAAAAAAATAAATGTTACTATCATATAGTACAGTAATTTTACCATTTTTTATAGGTTTGCTGTAGCTGTGCTCTCCCGAAAAACGCAATTTCACTAAAGAGTAGAAGAAGCATAAAATGCGAGCAATTTTTTAAAAATGTTTTATTAACTGTTCTTATAATTATTTGTTTCAATATAGCTTTACTTCAAAAATATTTTATTTTGATAATGTGTTATGTTTAAACAGGTTTTAAAGCTATGAACTTGACTCTCAAAAAGTCGATCCAAGAATCATTGTTTCACATGATAGTATAATTCACAAGTTGGCTGTTTATGAACTTACTCGTTATGTTGAATTAGCAAAAATCAATTGGAAACTTTCACGGGAAATATTTTTTTCAAATTATTCTTCAAAATAAGACTTGAAGTTTTGTAAAATTGCTTTAAAATCGACTAAGTTATACGTTTGAAACACTTAAGTACTACATTGGCAAAGCTCATTATTTTCAACTCAAAATTATTTTTAACGTAAACTTTCAGGAATTAACTTAAGTTAGTAAATTCGAATTAAATTATTGTATTGACAAACATCAATATTTCCAACTTAAAGACGTTAGCACTGCAAATATACAGAAACTAACTTTTGATTATGATAATAAATTCAACTTGAAAAACTTTTAAACAGCTATTTTCTAGAAATTATTAACTTTTTTATTAGTAAATTGGTTTTTGTTTTATGCATAAGACTTAAAAAATGAAAATTGTTAATAATATATAAATCATGATAAGGAAATGTGAGACCTTCTTTGATCCATAATATTTAGAAATAAAAAATATTTTAAAAAACAGAAAATACAACAGTTAGTAAAAATCCAGTCACTTAAAAAATATTAATAAAGTTAGAAGTATTTTTTTATTATCTTTTACTAGTTTCTTACAGTTGACGATTTTTCAGAAAATTTTAAACTATTAGAAATCTTACTTAAGAAATAAATTCGATTACGTATATTCGGACTCACTTAAGCAGTATTTAAACAGACATTTATTAGGTTACGTTAAATCATGTATTAATATCTATATTGGAAGAAAAATCCATTAAGAATGCATAAAACTGATTAAATTGAATTTTTTCTTTTAATTTCTCGTAAATATGTTAAATTTGATTAAAATCTAAGAAAAAATTGAAAAATACGCACTTTATTTTTTATTAAAAGTACTCTCTGAAGTCAATCCCAAGTTTGTGATAAGAAGATAAAGTAGTAATACGTATTAAAATTTAAATGGCATATGCGTTTTTTGAAAGCAATTACCACTTTGAATTTAATAAAAGTAATTATATTTATTGTCTTTCAATCATTTTTACATTCAGTTTAAATATAAAATGACAAGCATATTTTAAATAATTGTTATCATAACTCTAAGGATAATTTTATTTAAACGATTTAAAAATGATTTTGATTAAAGCAAATGGATAGATAATTTTATATTGCACTGTTATTTGAAATTAAGGAAATTAGTATTTACCATGGTAATCACATTTTAGGCAGACAATTCTTTATAATTTTATATATATCTAAGAAATAAAATATTTATCATTTACGATTTTTGATATAATTGATTCTTTAAAAATAGTAAATGAATAATTCACTTTAAGCTCTATTTCACTGAATAATTCACTTTAAGCTCTATTATTAAGTGTTCAAGTTAGGAACCACTTCTTCAATTACTTTTTTAGGAAGTTTTCAAACAGTTTTAGAATTTAAATTGTTTCATGAACGCACTTGCATTAGCCGAATATCACAAAATCTTTATTTAAGAAAATATTTAATTTATTGCGATAATATTTATAATAATGAAAATTAAGCAGTATATTGCATTATTCAGTGCTTATTAATTTAGTTCGTTAATTTGAATCAATGTTTGTTCATTCAAACATTTTCATTTGCAGTATTATTTTTATTCAAATATTTCTGAAACGTAAATAGATTTGAGCAATACAGTAAAATGTTATTCAAATTCTAAGAATTATTTTATTTATAATACTTAATTATTTTAAACGTCAAGAGAAAAACATTCTTATGAATTAAAACTTTAGATAAATTATATCTGAAACGGAGTGATAAAATATTTACAAGAAAAATCAAATGTTTCTTCATAATTTTTTTTTTATATGCATACGAATTTTTTCGAAGTAAAATAATTACCTACGTTTTATTTTCTTAATAGTGTGTCCTAATATATATATTAGTATATTATGATTGATTATATTAATTGGATAATTAAATTAATGCTGAAATTTAAAACTATGTTTAATGTTAACTTTCACTTGCTTATGCTTGCCTTTTTAGAAAAAATTGATTTTTAAAATTACACTTGACTTAAAAAAGCACTTATATCAGGTGGATTTTGAAAATAATTTAATTTGCCAAATAAACTTATTGTTTCGAAAAAAAATCGATGAAACATATTATTATATGGTCCAGTGCTTCAGCTTAGGAGACAATTTAAGCTTCTTTCTAAGTAGCAAGCGTCATGTACAATATGAGGAGGAATTACTTTCTCACCTATTAAGAGTGTTCAAGCATATAATATCCATTCTTGCTCTCTTCGCAAATTGTTCCAAGTATTTCGTGCATAAAACGTCAAGATAAAAGATGCATTTTTGAAAGATTTCCTTCGCAAAATTTTCTGACAAATAGTTAGAAGATACTCTTTTGAGCGTTTAAGAAAAGATTCGAGACGCTAAAAGAGAGCAAGTTTCAACAAAACGAAAATCTTTCATTGTAAGTGATATGTATATGTTTAATATATGTGTAGATACTTTAAATATTCATGTGCATATAAAGTTATATTTTCCTTTATTGTTAAAAAAAGTAGCTTTATAAATAAGAAAAAAGATTTTTTGGAGTTTCCTGGTGAAATAAAGAAAAACAAAATGTAAATTTAAAATGTTAAATCATTATTTAAAATACAACTCCTTATCAGAAGCTTATAATATAAAGAATATTTTTTATTCTTTACTCTTAAATATGCATGTACTGTTATGTATCTCTTTTTACATCTACACAGGATCAAATTGTAATGTAAATTACCGGCACTTTTTGTGCTATCCGTGTAAAACATTTCACCTTAAAATTCATTTTCGCTAAATATTTTACCGTAATTGTTAGAGTAATGTTTATTTGATTAGAGTGATTCACTGATACTGTAAAAATTACGGAATAGCAGATAATTTGTTCCGTAGCAAATGCCGAAAAAATTGAATTTTACTTTGAAAAGTACTGGCACCTTGAGTGCCAGTACATTTTACCGTAATTATATCTGGAATTTTTTACAGCAGTGCCTCGTAACTAGCAGAGGTTTTATTCTTGCCTATCATACGTCGTACTACCAGTGTATGATAAGTATATCATCTGTACTTGCTAAAAGTGGTGTATAGCCCTCTTTGTATTCAGCACCTGATTAGGCCTGTATCATTTTTGAATTTGTTTTGGATCGTGGAGCAATTAATTCCAAGTCAAACTCTTAAATCAGGGAGCTAGAGAGATTTGTAATTATTATGTATTGATTAATCAACTAGAGTCTGATTAAAAAAATGAGTGTATATAGGTGCAAATATATTAACCAATGAAATGTTTCAAATTTTTTTCCTGTTTTCCGATGAATAGGTGTGAAAAAAAATTATTGTCGGTGAATATAGTGTTTTTGTGTTGATGAGCATAAGAAAAAACATTATTTTTCTTTAATATTTAGAGTGGAAAATGTTCGATATATTTTCAATTACTTAACATACATTACGCCTCATATCGGAAGGGCAACATGTGACTAGTTCACAGAAAATAAAATTCTGGTAAATTTAACTTACTATAGGGTTGTAACAATTCAGTTTTTTTAAAAAAACAAATATAGTTTAGGTTAATAAAACCAAAATATATTTAAAATATATTTAAACCATTATGTATGAAACGTTTCATAGGAAATTCTAATTTTCAAAATAATATAATTAATTTAACCGAGTAAATCGTTTTTATGGCATCCTAGGATATCATGAAAAAACTGCCACATTTTATCACATATTATAAAACAATATCTTTTGCTCGTTTTACCAAATTCATTGCAAAAGAGCTTGCGTAAAAATTGCCAAGCTTTTCTGCGTTCCCATAGAGCTAGAAGCAAAGTAAATTTCGATTGATCTTTATCGCTTTGACCCCCAGTTTTTTCTCAGTACTTGCCGTCATAAAGATGTTCTATGTGTTTTGAACACTGGAAGCATGACAAATTTTTCACCAATTCAACTAAAAGTAAAAATATTTTTCTTAACTTTCTAACATATTTTATGATTTAGTTATTTTTGTTGAAATTATTCGTTTTAGAATATTGTACTATCAGATTCAGGGATTTAATAATAAATGTAACAAAACGTAAACGGAATTCAATATACAAATAAATAAAAATTGACAGAAGTAAATACTTAAATTATATTTTATTATAAATTACTCACTAAACTTTCTGTCACATTCTCCAAATATCCCTCTTGGTTTCGATTCTAGCTCTCCTGACCACCTCCAACTTCTTTTGAATATTGATTGTTTTTTTTTAGACTTCTTAAAAATTATTTGTTTTATAAAAAATATGAATGCGTAGTGATTAAATACCAAATGCAAAATAGCAATATAGTACATTATTAGCACGGTCAGGAAATAAAAATTAAGTATTAAAGTTCTGTAAAAGATTACAATAATACTTTTAAATAAATCAATTGTCTTCCAACCTTTTTCAGATCGATTTTTCTTCTCTCATCATTTCTAATTCAATAGATATTTTGCAAGGGTAATCGATAAAATTCTATTTCTTTGGCATTTTGTTTTCGCATTTACTTTATTACTCAAAGGAATACAAAGTACAAAAATAAGTCAAATAAATTATAAAACATAAATGTTATATAATATATAAGTTAATAAATTATAAAATGGGGATACAAAATATATCCCCATTATATAATTGTTTAAGAAAATACTGTTGTTACAAAAAAATATCTTAGTTAGTAATAATTATTTGAAACTTAGTACGAAAACAAAATTTCTCTAATGTTGCAAAAACCCATGATATCAGTTTTCTTTTTTAAATACTTTCGAAACAAATCAGTTTACTGTAATACTTTTATAAAGTGTTTGATCGACATTATTCAATAAAAACTTTCAAGTTTCTTAAGAGATCCGAAAGCGGATGAAAACATAAGCTACTTTAAAAAAATATCAGGATTAAACCCAAGACTTAAAGCCGACTCACATCCTATTTATTTATCGCTCTTGATCCGGAAAGACAAAACTTAAACTATATTTTACCCTGAAAATACAACTGTAATCCAGTTTTCGCTTAAGATTAAGGGGCTTAAACCGTGTAAAAGAAATTTAAGCCCAGGAATGATCCGTTAAAGGTTAGTGCCTTATAAAATTGTTGCTTTTATAAACATATGTGTTTGCAATATCTCATTATATGTGAAATTCGTTTACTATAGAATACCTTGATAATGATATTATTAAAAGATTTTTCTAACAAATAGATTATGTTGTTTTACAAATAATCGAGAACAAAAACTATGCAATATTTTTGAGTTATATGGCTGTTAAATAAAAGGCGTACGAGCGAGAAATTTTATTTTACGATGTCAATAAAGTCTATGAAGTCTCTTTTAACTATTTCCATTTCATAACCATTACTTTACTATAATAAAATAGTTTTTTTCGCTGTACCTAATACAACTTTACTAAAGATTTATAACTCATGAAACAGTAAAAAAATAGCCAAATAGTTAAATGTGTTCGGTTGCGTTTTTATAGCTTTCGTACTTAGAAAATGACAAGTTTCCATTATAGACGATATAACAGACGACTTAAAAAAAATCTTATTTCTCAGAAGCACTAATGGCATTTCTTGGTAATGAATTCAATAAAAATGAAGTTCATTAGTAGCATAAAAATTTGGTTCCATAAAAATTCCATCGAATCATAAATGAACAAAACTTACCAGGTGTCCGAAAAATGACTAGCGATTTGAAAAATCGATTGTAGAAAAATAAAACAGGACGGAGCTGAACAATTTACTGCGCCCTGCTAATAAAATAGAATTATTATTAACGCATCAAATTATTATTAACGCATCATATTTACGAATTTCGTCATTAGACAGTGCTAACTGAAAAAATCAAAACTGCTGGAGATTGTTTTCGAATTAATCAACCTTCCTCAGAACAGCGTGGGACAATATAAGGACAAAATTTAAAGAAGATCATCTAAATATTTCATTCGGATTGCAGTGGAATGCTACATAAAACAACTATTTTATTGTCTTTTATTCAACTGCACTATCTATTAGATAATTTTTAAAACAACAATCCTACATCTTTTTTTTTTCTTTTATAATGAGCACAGTAATAAAATGTTTGTAATTTTGAGAAATTGAGTAAATATTTTACGATTAATTTTCAAAACTATAAAAATTAATAATTAATATACTTTACTAATATATAAACGTTTTTAATGGCATGTAATACATATATCAGATTTTAAAATTACCAAATGTCATAACATTTACCAAATTTTACCAGTTATTATAAAGCGATATTTTATTGTTAATTTTATCAAAATTATCACTGGAGCACTGTGGTAAAAATTACTGAGCTTTGTGGTTTTCCCTAAATAGAGCCAGGAACGTATTGAAAATTACCAAATTCTGGTAGTTTTAAACATACTTTTCTCTCAGGGTGAACTAACATTTTTACGGTAACACATATATACTACTATGGAATGGCTTGATAAAATTAAAGCGCCTATTTTTTCCCGAATTTTAATTTGAAAGCAAAATTCGAAGTCAAAATATATTAAAATTTTTTCAGACAGCAGAGAATAGAAAACTGATTATTTAATATTGCTTGCTGTACATATGAGTAAATGAGTTTTAAACCATGATGAAATAAATTCATTTACTAGACTTTTTTATATCCAATTATTTTAGGACTAGAGATAAGATACTTTTATTATAGTGACTTGTTAAAGAGAATGAAAATAAGAGAAAGTACCGCAAGAGTATTGACTTGGAAAATATTTTTACTCAAATGCAATTTCCCGATTCTGGATGATTCATTAATTTTTGGCAATACCAAAGAAGAAGAAAAAAAGTTCTGTAATGATCCCGAAGTTGAAATGAATGACTATCAGGATGTAATTTCTCGGTCCATATTAAGGTCAGATGGCAGGAAATTAAGAAATGAGTCCGAACCGATGGGGTGTTTGAATCTTCGAAACGAGAAAGTGAAAAAAAAATCGAAAGAAGTTCATGTTGTGAACGTAGAACAGATTACTTTGTTTCCGACTGAGGCATATGTCACATAATAATTACTTCTCTTTCATAATGACTGAAGGACATTTTTTGGATAATGGCGAGTTTTTCTTTCCTTTTTTAATTTTAAATTTGATCCATAAAGTAAATCTATTTGAATTACATTTCAGTCAGAGGGGTTTTATCGATATATATATATATTTCATTTACTAACATTAACTTTGAGATAATCTGAAAGTAATATAATAAAATCGAATTCACATAATTTTAATAAAATAATTAACGTAATGTTAATAATTTAATATAATAATTTATATAATATCAATAATTATATTATTAATTAATAAAACAAAATTAAATTCCATATTAAGATCAGGTGGAGGGAAATTAAGAAATTAGTCCGACCAGATTCGGTGTTATATTCTAAACGAGAAAATTAAAAAAAAATGGAAAGATATTTGTAATATTTTAAATGTAAAACAGATTATATTGTTTTTGACTGGGACATATATCTCATAATAATTACTTCTCTTTAATAATGAGACATTTTTTTTGAATAATAAAGAGATTTTTTTTAAATTTTAAATTTGATTTGCAAAGTAACATTATTTGAATTACGTTTCAATTAGAGTTAGTTTTATTAATTTATATTTCCATTTAATAATAGATGATAATAGATGATTCAACTTCGAGATGATTTCAAATTAATATAATACAATCAAATTTATACTAATATAATATAGTAATAAATATAATATTAAAATGATATAATAATTAATATAATAATTAATATTGCATTAATATAATATAATAATTAATGTAATATTAATTAATATAATACTAATTAAAGTAAAATTGAATTTAATACTGATGTCAAGTGGCAGGAAATTAAGAAATGAGTCCAGGCCAATAGAGTGTGGGAAACTTCGAAATGAGGAACATATGACTATGTTTTAGGCTGAGACATATGCCACATAATGATAACTTCTCTTTTATATAATCACTGAAGGATGTTTTTCTGGATAATGGAGAATTTTTTTTTAAATATTAACTTTGATCAACGAAGTAAATTTATTCAAATAACATTTCAGTTTCAGTTAGTTTTATTGACAATTATTTTTCAATTATCCCCCTGATGCTTCTTTTTACCTTTTAGTTTCTCTTAGATATAAAAAATTGCAACTAAACTAAAATTTGAAAAAGTATTGCTTGGAATTGAGCTGTGTTTGGAAGATATTACTTTCAAGGCAGGAAACGACAACAGTGTTTCACAATGTCTTTCATATTTATAGATTGTTAAAACGCTAATATTTTTTACTTACTTTGACCTTAATTAATAGAAAAATAATGTAACAAATTTTGAAAAATATGTTTAATGAAAATTCTGAAACTTATTTACACGTGTGTCATAATTTAAAACAAATTTTATCAAAATTCTGTCGATTGTTTCTTCGTTGGGTTGTGTCTACGTTGAAATGACTAT
The DNA here is from genome assembly GCA_949128135.1 of Parasteatoda lunata. Classification (NCBI taxonomy): domain Eukaryota; kingdom Metazoa; phylum Arthropoda; class Arachnida; order Araneae; family Theridiidae; genus Parasteatoda; species Parasteatoda lunata. The sequence continues at coordinate 60,065,673 of OX421973.1, read as the reverse complement.
AAGACAAAAACTAGAAGAGTCCATTTAAAATATTGATACAGGATAAATATATCAACATTTTCAAATGTTTAAAAAATCCATAATTTAAAAGTCTTAGATAATTATAAAAAACACATAATGTCAAAAGTATTTTAATTTAAACATATTAAGATATGATTTTATAACTATATTTGTTTTTAATAATTGAAAGTAAATTTATAAGGAGTGAATATACAGAAGCAAATAAGTATTTGGAAAATTAAGAACAATACAAACTGAAAAACCTTACTACTGATTTCTTGTAATATGCTTTTGTATATTTTTTTTATCAATATTTAAAAAATTAAATTAAAAAATTATTTAAAATTAATTAGGATGGCAACTTCATAAATTCTTAAATAATTTAATTCCCATTACATATATATGTTTTCTTTCCTTTTTTATTTAAATACTGAATACAACATAAATAATGGAATAAGATTAGATTAATTTTTAATATTCGAAATTTAGAAATCTGCTGTTTTTTCCTCGTCCTAAACTGTAAGGAAATGGGATTTCACAATTTCTATTTTTCTTTAGTTTTATTTTTCTTTAATAGCTTTCCTATTTTTGAATCCAAAACTTCAGACTCCAGAATAAAATGTTCTCTTAGTGTTGGATGTTGTATTGTTGAATTTCTCGTAATCATAATAAGATACCAGCTGAAATAAAATTTACGTGGAAATTAATGATTCCTAAACATGGTTACAAGGTATGAGGGTACGGAACAATGGTTTTAACGGTATAAGGTCTGTGGGCAATTTTGTCACTAGTATAAAATAAGATTCAAATTGGCACTTTATTTAGGTTACAGTGGATTTAATAACATACACTATTAGAACTTTTGTCTTGTGCTGAATTAAATTGCCGATCAAATATTTATTATAATCTTACTAATGTACTCGTTGAAACCAAATTTAAGTGGAAATTAATAATTCCTGAACTTGATTACGAGGCATACATTTTTGGTTTTATGGATTCGAAGCTAAGGACAATATTTTAGGAGGATTTTTACTAGTCATATAAGTTCAAAGTTATTAAAAAGTTTTAAATTATTTTAATACAAATGTTTTTATTTTATTCTTACCACTAATAAATTGCTTTTCAATTACTTAATATAGAGTGCGGGTTTCATTAGATATTTACAAATAATAAAGAAATTACAACCAAATGGATAATAGTTATCTTGCAATGATATTGATTATTCAATTCAAGTGAACTATAATGTAAGCATCATTATATGTATTGAGTTTCCGGTCGGAATATAATTGTCTCTATTAACAATAGATACCTATCTAAGTATCATCTCATTCAATGTAAGCACTCTTAGTGAATGTATATTTATTAAATAATTGATCGAATCTATTGAAATCTCTATTTGTGTAACATTTCGTGGTTGACAAGAAAGCGATGAATATTACGCATCGGTTAGTTACAAGTGTAACTAACTTGATGAGAATATCATTTTTCATAGAAATTAGGAAGATTAATATAATGTTTCCTTTCATAAATGGATTATAGCATGAATTAAACATTTATGAATGAATATATTTTTCTTGAATAACATAACTGAAATTTATAAAGAGTATTTTACTAATTACAAATTTGTTATTAATATTAATCCACATTTATGTTGGTGTTTATAGAATTTTTTTAAAAGTAAATTGATTTAGCATGCATATAAGTATAAAAAAAAAAGTCTCTCTATGTATTTATGTGCGATGGTTCTTCAGAGCTGGCATATTAATGATGATTTCTTTTCATTACATAAATTCCGTTTCATGAATATTAATATATGTCTACAACAAAAAATTCATTGAATTTCAAGAACCTGTATTTTTAAAACAAAAATATTTTAAACAAGTCATAATTACAATTTTAAAATGAGTCTAAAAATAATTAAATAATTTAGTAGTAATTATATTTTTATTCGGTCGAAGCATAAGTTTTCGTTTTTGACATATTGTAATTACACTGTAAAAAAAAATCCAGATCAAATTACAGTAACAAATAACGGTGCTCAGGCTACCAGAATTTTTTAACGTAAAAACATAAAATCTATTTTTCCGGAACATGCTATTAAAGAAAAAAAAAACTAATATTATCTGAAAAATATTAATTGCAATTCTCACAATAATAATTACCATAAAATCAATGCAACTATGTAATCAAATAAATATTCTTGTAGAAAATACAGTATAATATTTTAAGGCAAGAGTGGACTTTATGGTAAAAGAGATTTTGTGGATGATGTCTGTAATTTACACCGAACCCGTACTTTAAACCGTAATTTGATTCGGAAATTTTTACAGTGTACATTTATGAATATGGAAACTTTAATAAGGAGAAAAAAAACAGAAAATGAAACTTTAAGAAATTTAAAATAAATACTCATAGCAATAAAATTTCAAAAAGTATTTAGAGGTTCTCTTTTTCCAACATTAAGGAGTACTTCATTTCATTAAGAGTATCTTCAGAAAAAGTCAATGGAATTAAATAAATTCTACTAATAACTAATAACTATTATAGTTAAATATCAAAATCAAGAATTTTTTTTTTCAAAAACCTTATTTTCAAAACTAAATATTTGAAGCAAGTAATAATTACTATTTTAAAATGAGTCTAAAAATAATGAAGTAGTTTAATATTAATTATACATTCTTTTGGTGGAAGCATAAATGTTTTGGTTTTTAACATAGTGTAAATACAGCATAAAAATTCCTGATCAAATTACGCTAAAAAGTACCGGTGCTCAGGCTATCTGTATTTTTTAGGGTAAAATCCATGTTACAGAACAAAAAATATAATAATTTCTGAAAAAATTTGATTACAATATTTATAGTAAAAATTACCTTAAAACCACTGTATCACTCTCATCAAATAAATATTACTGTAAAAATTACTGCAAAATATTTTGCGATAAAAGTGGATTTTAAGGTTAAGAACAAAATATTGTGGATGATACGCGTGTAATTTAAACCGTACTCGTACTTTATACAGCAGTTTTAATCGGAATTCTTTACAGTGTACGTGTATGAAAAGAGAATTTTTACTGAGGTATAAGAAGTATAATAAAACTTTGAGTAAGTTAAAATAAATACCCATAGCAATAAAATTTCATATAATATTTAGAAGTTCTCTCTCTCAGCATTAATTAAATAGCACTTCACCTTCAGAAAAAAATCAAAGAATTTAAGTAAACTCTAACTTTTTTGTCTCAAACTTTTGAGTCCAATGGATAGTAAAAAACTAAAATATACCGTTAAACTTCATAACACTATTAAATTTTCTCATTAGAATGCGTATTCTGTTTAAAGGAAAATTAGTAAACTTAATTTTTAAATTTAGTTTTTTATTTGAATTAAAGCATCTAAAGCCCAGAATCTTGAAAGCAAAATTTCAAAAAGCGTTACTTTAATTTTAATTTTTTTTCTAGCTACTTCGAATGCAAATAAGCTTTGAAATTAAGTCTCGGTGTAGAAAGTAATTCAGGTTAATTACCTGTTAAAACATTTGAAAATAAAAGTTAAACGTGACTTGCAGATTAAAGAAGTCATCACATGTTTCTTGTTGTAGTATATTAATTCCTTTAGTTAATTGATGTAATATATGTAATTGCATTAACTTTTTTTTAGCTGTGTATTCTTTACTTCGGCAAAGTTAAATTGTAGATTTTTTGAAGATTTTTAGAGTCTTTATTTAAAAGTATTTGCATATTGCACGAGTGGTTTTCTTATTCTATCAAATAATATTTTTTTCCTGTTTTAGTAAATTTAGAAAACTATTTACAAGAAAATATTTCATTATTTTGTTTAAGACACATTCTTTTGGAACATTTGTTGAGTTTCAGAAAATAAAAGTGTAGTGTTCAGGAAACATTGTAATTAATTCTTGTAATATATGTAATTGTATTTGATAAATTTTTTTAAAGTTTTTAGATTTACATATTTATTCATTTTTTAAAAATTTAAACGTGACTTAAGGATTAAAGAATTGAACACATGTTTCTTTTTGTTGTATAATAATTCTTTTAGTTGATTGGTGTAATATATGTTATTGCATATACTTTTTATTAGCTGTGTATTCTTTACTTCGGCAAAGTTAAATTGTAGATTTTTTGAGTCATAGTATTTGTATATTGCACAAATGGTATTCTTATTCTATCAAATAATATATTTTTTGTTTTAGTTAATTGCAAATTTAGGGAAAATTTAGATTATTATTTACACGAAAAATATTTCGTTATGATGTGTAAGACACATTCTTTTGGCACATTTGAGGTTCAAAACAATTATACATCGCTCAGGAAAAGCTTTTATTCATTTCCTAAACAGTCCACATGCTAACCGTTTTTTCTAAAACTGTTTATAATACCCCTAATTTACGTTTCCGAAATATTTTTTATTTTTTTTAAATTATTAATTAAGTGTCTTAAATAAATATTTTTCTATTAATTTTGCATCAAGAAGCAATTTAACAAGAATTAAGGGATCGAAGAGAAATTTCATAAAAATAATAATAATCAAATTTCTCTCTATATGATAAATTTTATATTATACAATAGAAAAGGATCTATCTTTATAACAAATTTCTTACTTTGTCACCCCCGATTTTAAAAACCTTGGATTTAATCATACATGTTTCAAGAATTCTTAAAACGTTATTTCTTCTAGAATATAGAATGAAAACTAATGTCAGAACTTTTGATAGTTTTCTATGTGAGAAGTTATAAAATTTAAAAATAAAATTATATTTTATGAATGCACATAAGTATTATATTTTTTAACTTCTGAAGCCTTTTACCCGAAAATAGATCACGGCGATTATTTAATTATTTAAATTTTTTTGTTCACTCTAAAAAATTTCAGATCAAATCACAGTAGAAAGTACCACCGGCACTTTGGACACATCTTCCTTAAATCCATTTTACCATAAAATGTTATACTAAAGATTTAAAGTAGTTCTCAATTAATCAGAGTAACACGATTATTTTAATTTTACGGTTATTATTAGAGAAAAATTACGGTATAGCAAATTTTTTTTCAGTACCATGTTTCTGTAAAAATGAATTTTACGGTAAAAACTACCGGCAGCCTGATTTGCCGTAATTTGACCTGAAATTTTTAAGAATGTATTTACCCATATCTAAATTAATATTGGTTAAAACTGCCATCATTTAAATTGTCAATTTTACGATTTATGTTACATTAAGAAGACTCTTATAACATAAATATTTAACACACAAAATATTTGTGTTAATCAGTTGATTAGTTTAATAAACTCGTGTTTTTTATTGCAGGTAAGGAAAAAATGTTGCTGTTTCCTGTAAAGTTTTGGTGAGTTTTCTACATTTTATGATGAACGAGATGAATGTCATTAGATGATGAGCTTTTCATGAGCTTTTGAGTTCATAAAGCATTTGATTGTTGATGGATATCATTCTTACTTGAATAATATTTTCTGCCGAATTTAGTTTTAAGAATTTTAATCATAGTATAATATACCCTCAATTATTTTTTAAAGGAATGTTTATTGTTATAATATATTGCATATTTAATTTTTTAGTGAAATTAAATTTAAATTTGAATATTTAAACTAATTTATTTAAATCGTCAAAAATCTTTATTAAGTCAGTTTCAGATGGTTGTGTTAAATAGATTCTTTAAATGGTTGTGTTTAGTGTCATAAAATTAAAAAATTCCGAGAAAATTACACTGCATAATGTTCTATAAAAGTTTTACCGTAATATTTAGTGGAGCAAAAAATTCTAACCATAAATTTTACATTTTTAATTCATACCATAAATTTTAAAATCACATTTACTGCAAAATTACTGATCCACTATATTTAAATAAATATTGCAGTAAAAATTACAGTATAAAATTTTCCAGGGAAAATGGAGGGTAGGCTAAAATAAATTTTATGAATTCTGCACTCATGGTGCCAGAGCTTTTGTTCGGGAATTTTTTTCTGTAAATAAATTTAAATATTATTTATATATATGCGATTTATAAGCAAATGTTATATAAAATACAAATAAAAACGCGATAATGGTTCTTCAAATAAAAGATAAAAATTTTTTTTGCACAAAATAAAAGGAAATTCCAAAATAATTCGTACTTAGCAATTTATACGATTTCAAAATTATCAGTAAACACAAATAACTGTATAATTTAAAAAATAACTTGTGTAACTCGTTTAAAAACAATATATAAGTTAAATGGGAGACCCGGTACCTTCTTTAAATCTCCTTTATATTTAAAAAAAACTAGCAGTCAATTTTTAAACTATTTTTTCCCTTTTGCATTGAAAACTCAGAAGTGTCTTTCTCCAAATTTTACCATTCTCATTTCAAAAGTGTTTCTCCAGAAATTAAGGAAATCTATTAAAAGTCTTGGAATATGCGACTTGTGATAAAATACCACAACTTCTTAGAGCTTAAGGTTTCTATTTTATATTCTTAAGAAAATTTTGAAAAATTCTCAAAAAATAGATATTTATTTAAAGGAATGTTATATTTTTAAAAAAAATCAAAGACTTATGATTAAACGAATTTATTCATTGTATATATTTTCAAAAACTTTCAATATTATTATTATTAACTTTATGCAAAAATAATAAATTTATATTCGATTTTTATGCTTATACTGCCTCAAATAAAAGTTTTTAAAATAAACAACATTGATTTCTAACTAATATGAAGAAAAAAATTACACAGAAAAAATAAACTTTTTTCAAAAAATCTCTTAATTATTCACTTTTCAAAGCTTCTGATAAATAAAAATATTTGTAGCACTTTCCACAAGCTTAAAAATCAATCTATTTATAAATTTTATATAATGTCCCATCTTGAAATCTATTTTGAAAAAAACATTTTTACTAACCTTCAACCTTTAAACATATTCTTTCTCTCTTTTTTGCAATGGAAATTCAGATTTTGCTTTTACTGAGCTAATATTTTTTTCTCCAAAATATTTCAGGGAAAAAAAGTAGAAAAGCTTTTAAAAGTCCTAAAATATGCGACTTATCATAAAATGCCATACCTTTAAGAATTTTCTGTCCAAAGCTTCCATAGGCTATCCGTGAGAAAACAAAATGGTAGCCACACCTGATAGTCTCTTGCTGTTATGGTCAAAAAAGAAAACTAAAGTATACTCCAGATCGTGAAATTTCTACTGAGAAAAAAAACATTATATGCATTCTTTCCAAAAACTCAAGTATAAATATAAAAGTCTTCCAATGCATATAGGTACACAAAGTTTATAAGTACAAAAAAAAAAAAAAATGTTATTTTGTTTCGCCTTTACTTCTTTCAGTCTTTAGCCTTTTTTACGTTGCTTTGCATTCAATAGTGGTTATTTCAAAGCTTAAACAGTTTGAAGCAAAGCTTTTAGGGGTTATGAGAGAGGCTTTTGGATTCGGTGGGGAATAAACAGATCTATATAGTCGAGTTGGGAATTATTTTTACAGATTTCAAAGCTATTGTTTTCTTACACCATATATTATGTTTCTTTTGGAAGTATAAAGATTTATCAGGGGCCCAAAGGATATAATTTAAGCTCAGTCTTATCTGCTTGTTCATGTTTAAACTTGTCTGTACTTTTTTTATAAATGTCTTTCAGAAAGGTGAAATTTCCCTATAATTTGTTTCCATGAACAACTCTGAGCTTTATTTAATGAATGTTCCTTTGACAGGACAAATTTCTATACAATTTAATTTCCTAGAACGATTTGGTAAAAATCTTATTTATCAGAATACGTTTGCAAAAAAATTAGTGCTTTAAAATAATAGTCCCTTGAAATCCAACTTCCAACTTTTTTTTTTTTGGAAAGTATTAAGGTTTATCAGGGGACCTAAAGGATATAGTTTAAGCTCAGCGATAACAGCTCTTTCTCTCTCATGCTTAAACCTCTATAGCGCTTTATTTTATAACTGTTTTTAAAGAACAAATTTCTCTGTAATCAGTTTCTGAAAACAATTCTGTAAGAATCTTATTTATCCGAATTCATTAGAGAAAAATAAGTGATTTAAACTAACAATCCATTGAAATTCAACTCCTAACAATCTTCGTAAATAATTTTATTTCATGAAAAATTTCTCACAAATTATTTTACATTTAAGTTGTAACTTTTATTATCTGTTAACAATGAGGTATTTAATTATTAATTTGCTAGATAAATACCTGTTTTTCGTGAAGAGTAAAAAAAGAATAAATAAATCAAAATGTGTACTAAACAAAATCCGTAAATATAATTCAAAAAACTAAAAGACAAATACCAACACAATCAATAAAGCAAAAATGATTCCAGGAATTTTATTTCGCTGCCTTTTCTTTTGACTTTACGTTATTCGATTGAGAAAAACACATTCTTTGTAAGTCATTCTATTACCTCATCAAAGCAAAGATTAACTGCTCGAAGCTAACTCATGATTTTTTACATTTATTAATATCTTACAGACAGCAGTGTAGTTTATTGACATTTGCTCAAGAAAAAAAAAATAAAATTGGAATTCACCAAATTTTGAATGCCAAGAAAATGACATATTTGCTTGGAAGTGAAGAAAACAGTCATTTTAAACTAATAGTAAGTAACTCAACTTAAGAAACTCAAAAAGGCAAAGTTGAAAAGTTAATTTTAACTTTTTTATGTAAATAAATTCCAAAAATAATTATTGTGAACAATTTGAACATACCGTTTCTTCTCAGCTTCTCGTTTTTTTCTTCCTCAGTTTATTTTTCATTGGTTGTTTTTAGGCCCATGATTTAAAGTAACATAGTAAAATAAATTTTATAATAATTTATATCGGAAATTTTTTTATTATATTATTTGAATTTAAAATCGTTTTATTTTGCAACTTTATTACATTCTATTATTTACACACCAAAGTAAAGTTTTAAGACTATGGCAGAATAAAATTGAACAGTAATGTTCTTAGCTTATCCTTTATATTAAAGCTGACTGTGTTTCGAAAGAAGAATAACCTAAAGCCTTTATGTTATATGGACGATGAATTGTTTAAATTAATTTTATCCACTGTTAAAAGAATCAAAAATGTTTTTGTTGTTGATATGCTCAGAATAAAATTGTGTGTAATGATCAATCAATCAATAAATAAATAACTTTGATTACATACAAGCATATTACAATCTCACATAAACTTGGTATTAGATTAATATTAGCTTTCTCTCGTTACATTATACTGCTTAAATATTTCTGCTAACTGATGGCATTCATAAGCCAGGAAAATGACAGCCAGGATAATGATAATTAGCCAATTTTACAGCATTTAACTTTAATTTAATTTAACATTTCGGCTTAAGAAGTTTGGTTTCCGTAGAAAACATGATGTCCTGAAATAACTCAGGTAAATCTGTGTAGTTTATGTTATTAATGATTTCAAGAAGACAGGAAAATGACAACATAAAAACCTACTCATCTTGTAAATTTTTTGAAATAGATTTTGAACCAGAAAGTTGATTCTTTATTCCTGAAATAAGTTATGTTCTGATAGGATGGTATTCTAATCAATCTCTTAACCTAATATATTGATTGCTGGTCCTTTCTATTTTGGTTATAAATTACAAAAAAAAGTGGCCAGGAAAATGACTTATTTTCATGGGACAAACAAGTTATTGACAGAAATTTTTTTTTTCAACAAAGAGTTTTTGGAAATAATACCCTCTGCATATATTCTAGAAATTCTTACAACGGTTGAGTTAAAAAAACAAACTAGACGTTGAAAAATTAATGGGAAGTTCTGAAGCTAGTTATTATTGGATCAATTGTTTGTGACATAGCAGGAAAGTTTTTATTTTTAAATTCAATTAATGTTTTTTAATTTACAAAACATTCAATTGTGCTGCAGAGTCATTTTACAGTAAGTCTTATTACTGTAAGTCTTAAATATAATAAGTTGCCTTGAGCTGCAGCATTATGCAAATGATACTGAATACAGTCAGTCTTTAGTTTGATGGGATAAACCACTATAAAAAGCTTTTATTTCATCTAAAACGGTAATAAATAAATAATAAATAAATAAATAATTAATAAATAAATAAACAAAAAATAATAAATAAATAAAAAACATTGGACTCATTTTAGTTCAATTATTGTGCATGATTTTGTACTATTGTTTAAAACGGAATAATAATTTTTTTCACCACGTACTAACCACGTAATGTGTATTCAGCTGTTAAAAAACAATTAAATCTTAAAGAAATTTCAATAAATTCCTTATAGCTAAACGCTAACAAACATCACTGATAATATTTTAAAAATAAATTGTAATTTCCAAAATTACATGTTTCAGCCACTGTTCATATTTCAGGACAAGCTCAAACGTTTCAACTTTCATAAGTCGTCATGTACACAGACAAGCTCTTCATTTTATTACTATACATAAATTGTCCTTCTGAAAGTTCTAGTTTATCTGTTTTAAAAAATAAACGAAATAAATTTGTTTTTATCGGAATTATTTTCTGAAAAATTATTTACGTTTATATTTATCCATTAACTCAAAATATTAGCGGTGAAAAAACGAAAACACATTTTTAGTCACTCAAAATGAATGATATATATATATATATATATATATATATATATATGAATAATATTTTTTTACCATATATCTTAATCTGGTAATGCATAGCAGAATTTAAACATAAAACGCGCAAAATTGATAGAAATTTAAATTAATATTCCCCATCAAAATCAAATAAAAGAAAAAATAGTATACATGTTAACTATACAAATACAATATAATCTAAGATCATTCAAATTATGTTATGTAGCTCAAAAAGGAAGTTCTCTTGTCATTCATACACAAATTCAACTGCAAATAGATAAGTCAAACTAAATCTAACATACAAGTCCGATAGAAAATATATAAAAATGATTAACAACTTTAATTTTCTACAAATCTCGCCAAATCTCTGAAGATAAGACTAATAAACGTTCGATATTGGTCATGCCATTGAACTTCAGCAGCGTCCCTAAATGCCTAAATTGATGATACAGGGAATAAAAAAAAAACTATATTGTGTTACCCTCGATAAAAATGACTCTGACAAATAGCCCGCAGGAATGAAGTAAAAGCCATAAAAATATCCAATAAGGATGGATTGGAAAAAAATAATGGTTATAGAAATGGATACACCTAAACTCTCATCAACGCTCCACAATCATGAAGGCAAATAGATTCGAATGTCACTAATTCTGAGCACGTACTCTGGGGCTATGATTTTTTGATGAACTCTAGAAAAAGAATAAAAACTTCTCGTCTCGGAATCTCCTGTTTAATAATTAAATAACCCACGGGTTCTTCTGTCCAGAGTGATTTGATGTAACTGTTTGATGCTGGGATTCCGATTTGAGGAATTTTGACACCAGTCTGTGTTTTGCTGATATGGAAATTAAAATATTATTGTTTATGTATTACATATTTCTGAATGATTTCCGGTATTGCATGTTGAAAGAAAACTGCTTAAACTGAAATTAACTCGTAGCAAATTTTATCAGTGTGTAAGAAAGAACATTTACATTACATTTAAAGGTATTTATGAATCATTACTAAAGAATCTCATTACATTTTATGTTTTAATATGGAAGAGTTAGGGCAATGTAGTATAGAGCATTTCTCTTCAAAAAATATATCCAATATTGTGTATTGTACTACGATTTTGTAGAAATTCTGATGACATGTGAAAAATACAATGGGACAGATGAATGAAAAAATGTCAATTTTTAAAAAAAAAAATTCTTATCATTGTATAGCTCAAATCCTCTCAGATATAATTTTCAAAATTTTCACACTTTTAATATAGTTTTATGAAAATTTGTTAGAGTATAGTCAGTTTGATTTTAAATGAAAACGATTTATAAAAATATTTTCATTACTATTGCACTTTCATATGTAAATTTACCGTAAAGTATTATGTTAGTAAAAAAATTTATGTTATGCTGGTCGATTCTAAAATATTATAAATACTATTCAATTATAACACAGATGCATAATTTTTTCTTGATTTGCATTGCAGTGAGTTAATGGGTAATTAGTCATGATTAATTAGACGCAATACCTAAGAAATTCTTTATTTTTAGAGAACCACGCTTTAATTTGATCATCTTAAATATAATAAAAGGAATAATATATCGGAAACTATAATTTACAAAATATAATTTGCAGTCATTATAACACAATCATACAGAATATACATATATGAGAGGCAAAATATTGTATTTCATAGGTATTATATATTTTTTTTCTTTTAATTTTTATGGCACCGAATTTATATACTGTATTTATTGAACTATATTTCGCATGTTTATAATTTATTTTAATCACGCACCTTATTTTGAATAAAAATTTTTTTAAATAAAAAACACATATTTACTCACTTATAAACGAGATGCGTAATCAAGATAATATTCAGCCGTAGGTTTCCTTATGACTAAATTTATTACAGCTATGACGCAAGTAGCTGAAAATAGTATGTTAATTTTATGTGATTTTTTTTTAATTATTTGAAATAATTTTAAAAACTCTAAAGAGGGTAAACATTTTTGTTAATTAAATTTTCCTCTTTAACGAACTATGAATAATTGAGATACGACAACTAATGAATCAGACATCTGATTATTGATATTTGCTTACTTTGATTTTGTATAGCGGATCTGTTACCGTTAAAATATAAGTGAATGCAAGCAAATTAACAAACAACAAATTAATTAGAAAAACAAATAATTCTAACTTTTTTGTTTTACAAATTAATTGATATTTGACAAACAATGTTACTCACTGTTTACTCATTTTCGAGCTATTCAAGTAATATAATATGCAGATTTGTGTCTTATTGTTTAAGTGTCTAAATTAATCATTGATATTTTTTTTATATCTTTATCTGAATAATTAAACAAAAATTAACACAATGATATTCATAATGTAGCTGTAATTTATATTCATTGGAATATTATATTGAGCTTTAAATTCCATATTTATATTTTTATAAAAAAAAATTACTGTTATAAACTTAAATTAGTTCGAATAAAATATCACAAGCAATCGAAAAAAATTAGTAATAGAAGTAGAGTTGTGTTATTTTTAAGAACTCTACAATTTCTTTTTTACATTTTAAGAAATCATAGCCCAACCTAATGCATATATAGGTATTGAACAACATATTTTAAGCGTAGATCATATGTAGTAGGTCAATATACTGACTATACTGGCATGACGGAACATATTATTTAAAAAATACTTAAACTGAAATTACTATTCTTTAATACCTAAATTCCATTTTAAAAAACCTAATAAAGAACGAAACTGCATTTCAGATTTCATAAACTATTGCCAATTCTTGCATATGTTGGCATTATTATTATATTTTTCTATTCCATCCCAATTGTGAGTTCATGAATTTCAATGACTAACTGAAGCCTTGTGATTTTAAACCCAACTATAATTCCTGTCCAATGTCTGGAATTCCTGTATCAAGCACTGGGGCAAACTTGCCTTCGTAGGGACATTTTTTATGGAACTAACCCGAATTTTTGTTACACGGAGAGGAAAACCAAAGACAATGGGTTCTAGCTCATGAGCCGTCTACCAAAGAGGATATTTGACGTAAGCGCTGTGGTTGGTGTGAGCTCAAAGTAGAACTCGTATCAATAAGCGATCACTGGGATTTGAACCCATTTATATCACATTGATTTCATTGATGAGCCAAGAGCCACTACGGCTCCATGCATTTAAAAATACATTACTTTTCTAATAATGATCATAAGCAGTCTGCAGCCTTTGAAGTTTAAGAGCTAAAAATTTTGAGACAACCAGCAACCAACCTGACAATGGCAACAGTGTTAGCATTGCACAACGGAAGATAATGCTTCCATGTTAGGCTGATATCCTTCGATCTGACGCTGTGTGGGACTCAAGCTGTCACTGGATTTGTCTCTTTAACCCTAGTTTGATTTGTCACTGGAACCGTGAGTCTAAACAACTGTGCCAACATAAAATGCCTGTATAGTTACAAAACAGCATTTCAGTTGCACTGTAACTGTAAATATCTCATAACCAAAAAAGAATTCTAAATAAATCACACGTAATCTGTGTTTCAGACATCACCCAGACTCATCTTTTGAAACTAAATAGCACAGGGAAAAAATGAGAAAAATATCTCTTAGGTATAATATATAAGTCTTTTTTCTTCATATTCCCCCTTTCAACTTTAAGTATCCAAGCGGGAAAGATTTCGTGACAATTCTGACGGAAAAAGGTACACAAGGGGTGACACTCAACTGATATATTAGCGGAAGGATATCTGCTGACTCCACAAAGCGCTTTCCTTTCCCCTGATATTTCATACGTATAGAAGATTCCCTCGCTTCTCATTTTGTAGGAAGCGAAAGGGAAACTTTCTCCCCTTTCCTCACCTTTTATTAGAGAGAAAAATCCTGAAATTTTACTTATTGCCGAGAAGGGTCTTTTTCCGTGCTCCCGAATAAGGAAAAAAATCTTTTCAGTCTAGTGAATAAAAGTATATTTCTTTCACCGCACCAGGTATGGATATAATTCACTTCAAACGATATAAATCGTTCAAAACTTATTGTTTCCAACCATGGTTTTTAATTTAAAACATAAATAAGTAATCATATTTCTCGATGAAATAAGTTTTATTAAGTTGTATATTGTTGAAATTCGAAAATTTTCAATAAATATAATAAAGAAGTTGCTTATCTTCATTATCTTCATAGTATTTGTAATCTCCGTTTGCGCATGATGTCTTAAAACCTATAAAGGAAGAAGAATTAGAATCTAAAACCTTGTTTTCTGAAATCTTAAGAAATATCATTATGGTATAAACTACTTTCATTGTACTATTCTTCACCACTTTAACAAATGTTGAAAATATAATTGTTTAAAACTGCTTTTAATAATAAAATTTTTAAAGCGATATCTTTTAAAATTTTTTATGTGAACTGAAGTCATCTTTCTTTGTTTCACATCAAAACACTAACTTTTAAATTTTGCACATAAATTTCAAAATTTCTGTAGTTTTAATTGATATTTTTGTTTATTTATTTATTTTTATATTTGCATTATTTTAGAATTGCGGTTTGAAATGCAATACTTTTAATTGAATATTCTTTTAATAAATATACGTTTAAGAAAAAAATGCGGTTAAATAATTCAGAGAAAAAAAAATTATTCGTGAATATCATACGCGAAAATAATTTTAAAGAACACTTAATTAAAAGTGACAATTAAAAATTACTTTTTTACAGATTTTTGATACGATAAAAATATAAAAATAGTTTTTTTTTTGCTTTAATTTCTTTATTTTATTATATTAAACAAAACCGGTTTAAAATTTCAAGAAATAAATCTTTTACATTGAAAATTAATAATTTTATTTCAAAATTACTCAGAGCATTTGAGTAATTTGAGCATTCAAAATTACTCAGTGCATAATTAAATTGAACAAAATAAATTGTTCTTTAAATACAAAAAACTAAGTTTTTTTTTTAACTAACAAATTTAAGATGAAATATATAAATAAATATTACACCCCTTAAGAACATCATTTAAAATTTCTTAGTGTTTACAAAACGCTTCTCTACCTACCCGCCCATCTCCTAATAATTAGAAATAATCATTAATGAAATCTAAAGTTCTAAGGCTCGCTTCCCTTTTGCTCAATTTTAATTTACATCAGGGGAGATCGACCGCTTTTCGAAGAAAACGAGGATAATTTTCATAGAAATCATTTTCCACTAAGAGACGAGAGAGAAAGAGGTCTCACTCAACTCAATTTGGCAATAATGAGAGGTTCCTTTTGCTCAGAAGATTGACGAATCCCAAAGGAATGGCTTAGAATGTCTCTTTTCTAACTAGCCCCTCTTGCATAATTCCCCTGAAGCGGTGATTATGTGTCCAGAATCTTGGTCGAGAGTCTTCACAAATGAGAAGGATGAATTTAAATCTTCTGAACTAACCAGAACTTCTTTCGAAGAAGGAAAAGTCGAAAGAATGGATATTCGAAAGCGCTAATGATCATTTGATAATATTCTATAAATTTATGACTTTTCCCTGAAAATTAAAAAAAAAAGTAGTTAGTTGTAGCTGAGATGCATCTTATTGAAAATTGAAATTTATTAAAAACTCAACTTATAATGGAAAAAAGTTATTTTAGAAAAGAAAGATGTTTGTAGATAAGAGTGAATTGTCAAATTTTGAATTTAGAAATCAAATATACTGTCAAGAAATCTAATTTATGAAAACCCCGCACTATAAAAAATTCCGGATAAAATCATGATTAAAAGTACTATTATCATGAGTGCAGCATCCGTAGAGTCCATTTTTCAGTAAACATTTTATATTGCGTTTTTTACTGTAAATATTATTAATTGCTGTAATTCAGTGACTATTACCGTAAAAATTTAGGTATATCAGATTTTTCCTTCCGTTGGTAAAAATATTAATATGTTAAAAGCTCCTAGCAATCTGAAAGCCGTTACTTTTTCCCGGAATTTTATCCGAATTTTTTACAGTGCAAATCCAGGAGATTGAAATAAATGGTATGGTAAAAAAATATTGAGAAAGTCATTTTTTTTTTCAGAAAAATATATACTTACAAGAAACAAATCAACAATAAAACAATGAAATCAATAAAGTAAACGAAAAATATATAAACGAGAAATTTTTGAAAAATGTTAAAAAATTGACTTGAAAGTTACTCGTTATCTCAATGGAATGACAAAAAATATAGTCAAAACTACCAAAATATGGTAAAATATACCGTTTTTCTCGCTTAAAGGGAACATCAAAAACTCGCTATTTTTGATTTTAACTCGGTATTCGGTACTTTGATAATGATTTTGGTAAAAATTAATAATAAAATATGGTTATGTAATCTGTGATAAATTTTGGTAAATGTAGTAAAATTTTGTAATTATATCATGATAATAACATAGAAATAAAACTGATTTATGTGGTCAAATTTACTTTATAATTTTGTATTTTTTACTAAAAGTGTTATAATTAAAACAATAATTTTGGAGAACTGGAATTTCAGGTAAACCTTTAGAATATTAACAGAAAAATTACTGAAAATGGTTTAAATACTGTATATTTTGGTTTTACTAACCATAATTATGTTTTATTTTGTTTTTTACCAGAAAAGTCATTACCATACAGTAGGGAAAAAAAATTAAATATCGAAAATGGATTTAAGTTCTTTTCAACCCTTCGTAGTTTCATACGAGCCTATAAAAAATGTTTTCCCTTCATGATATAAAACGTAAATCAGCATTACACTAAATACTAATATGCCCTTGTAACCTTGAATATGTTCGCTCTACTTAATTTCGTCTAGTCTACCGCCTTTTGTATTAGAATGCATTTGCACGCGCATCTCGTATCAGCTGAATGAGCTAAGGCACTTCGAGTAGTTCAGACACGTCGAAAAGGAAGATTTTTTTTTAAAAGGGATCATATGTGCGTAAAGATTAAAAGTTTTCTAAAGTTGGACCTAAGCCAATAACCTGCAATCCGAGAGAAAATGTGAATTTTTACCAACTCCATTGTTTTGTAGAGAGATTGTAACATATTTATCATGTAATACAGTAACAACTTATTTATCATGTAATACATACAAACTTATGATTTTTATGTACCCTTTCTAAATTTTTCGTAACGGTGTGTACCACTAATAAAAAAAGGAATGTATTTTTTTAAAAATATGTTTACTTTTCTTTTTCGGTACAAAGTTTTCGGTAAAAAATTCTTAAATTTTGGTAAAAAATTCCATGTTAAGGATAAAAATGATATTTTATTAAAATAATCCATTAAGTAGAATTTAAAACATATCTTTACTATAAAAAAATTGCACAAAAGATAAAAATCACAACTGACTGTTGACACCACTAATTATTAACTGTAACTCGGCAAAAAATAGCAAAAGAAAAATACGTATTTGTAAATTTTCATGGCTGGCTTTGTTTTTAAATAAACATTTTTGAAATTTTCGTTTGTTGCAAGATATTTCGCATAAGAACGCGTACCCCCGCTAAACTGTTCCCGGTTCCCTGGGGGTACGCGTACCACACTTTGGGAGACACTGATGTAATAGTTTAGGAAAATATGATTTTTTTCATATAGTTTTCTAAGATCACTAATACTTTTTTTTGTTATAAATCAATATACAGCTCATTACATTTGCACAGACAAATTCATGTTGTAGAGCGAAGAAATTTGTGAACAAATTTACAACACACGTTTCGTCCGAATTTAAGCCCTGAACACATGTTTTACTCTGTATTAAGATTAAAATACTGTTGTTGTATAGCGTAAACAGAAATATTTTTTAATTGACCGCAACTGTAATCAATTTCAAGATATAGAAGATCAATTCTATTTCTTGAAAAGCAAATAATGCTTATTACATTTGAAAATTTAATGTTTCTAACCAGTAAAAATCACAGACTGTAGTAAAAGATACCAGTATCTCTTTTTTTTTTTTGTTGCTTTAAATGCAATATTAACCTTGACATGCTCCATTACAGCAAAATTAACTAGGACTAAATTATCACTGTACCATTGCCAGGATTCAAAAATGATAATTTCTTTTTAACAAATAAATGTGCTAACATTTTATAAATTAAGTAAAATGAATCGTTTTAAATTCAAATAAAATATCATAGAAAACAGGCTATGATGTCACAAAATTTGCGAATAAAAATAATGTAGTTCCTTATTAACATTAATGTTAAGAACGTTTACCCTATAAATTATCAGTTGAAACTATGTTTTATTGCCAAATTTACCTCAATTTTCTGAATATTTTCAGTTTAGACTTTTGTATTTTTCAGAATACATATAAAGCTTGAAATTAAACAACATAATGACTCTTTCATATAAAACATTTTTGAATAAAATATTAATCTTTAAAAAGTAGCAGAAATAAAGAAGCACAAAGTACAAAAGGAAAACTTTATTATCTGAATTTTTTTTTTTTTTTTAATTTTTAATGCTTTTAAAATACACTATTTCTCTCTGCAAAAGTATTTATGTATCGAAACTCCTACGGTATTTTAACGTATTTCATATTTTTAAACCATGCAACAAGCACAAGAAGCTACGGCATGTTGATTGTACAACTTTAAGTAATATTAAGAGAATTTAAGAAAAGTACTTTTTTTAAAGTTTTTATGATTTTCAAGTGCGATGCACGACCGGAAAATATTAACCGATTAAGAAAATATTGATTTTTGTATTTTTTACTCATCGTTTCTGCACTATAGCGTTTTGGAAATGAAAACCTTTGATTTTCGGACCACCCTTGTGAGCATACGATTTGAGTTGGCTGAACAATTCCTACTTCGTTTTTTTTAAAATCTTTAAACTGTTTTCTTTTTCTTCATATTATTGGATTTATATTTATTTATTGATAATTATTGCAACACACATTAAATTAAAACTTTTCGCCATAAGCAGAACAGCCCTTGTCAGGGGTGCTTTTAGAAATTTGTAATTTTTTTTTTTTTAAATGAATTATTTTACACACCGAGGAAAACAAAAATTGGAAGTAAAAAAACATTTTCACAGTAAAATAACACTAATTGTAACATTTATTATTACCAAATAACAAATAAGTACCAATTAACTTATCTTATAAATAAGGCATTTTATTAGAAACTACTTATAAGGTAAGCAACTTTTATTATCAATTTATTTCGAATTCAATGAATTATTGTCTTCATTTTAAGCATTAATGAGAGAACCAACGCTTTAGAGCGAAGCAGTTACTCAGCTTCCTCTAAATAAATGAGGGAAGATTTTAATAATGAGTACTTTGAAGGTCAAGCGAAAATGGAAGTCGGTGTTGAAATTTTCTGCGAGAATAAAGTTGAAAATTTAACGCCATTCTCGCCTCGTTAATCAATGTTGAAAATGCCAATTAGTGCATTATGAAATTGACAGAGAAATTTTAGCTGAATAAAATTGCTCACGGGGATGCTTAAACTCTCCATCGACAAAGAGTGTAAGTTATGCACAAATAATAATTCATAAACATTAAAATTTGCATTCTAAGAGATCACCAAAATTAAGTAGTAAATAGTACAACTTAGGTAGTTGAGTTAGTTTAATTGGGATATTCTTGAAATTGTTATTTGCAAGTAATATACTGATAACGAGGGTTTATCTTTGTTAAATACTCCAGAGGAAGCAAAGTGTTGCAAACAACCAATTGCATCCATCAAAGTTGAGGCATATTTCAAAATTAAATTAACCTAACATAAGAGCAAAGAAAAGCAATTTCCTATTGAAACTATACCTTCAACACCCATCACAAAATGAATTAATAAAGTGAACGGAAAATGTTATTGAATTTCCTGTAATATTCTTATTTATCATCCGTTAACTCATCATGGGTACAATTATTTGTTGTGTAAAACTAATAAAAATTATCATATTTTATTGGAAATAATAATGTATTAAAGTAAAGAACCGATGAAATAAATTGAAAATATAGGGTTAGCTCAGATGTATTAAAGTGAGCTACTTAAAATATAAAGATAAGCGATTTAAAACATATTAGACATTAAGTGCATAAAAATAAAATTATCAAAAATGTGCATGTGATAAAGGGAAAAAAATATACATGATAGCAAAATTGTTTTAAAGAAAGTGTATTATTTATGCTCTTTAAATTCTATAAAATGATTTAAAATATGTTTAAAAATTCATAGTCAGGTAAGTTTATTTTAATGAATTTTCTCCTGTAATTTTACTGAAAATATGACATTAATACTTTAATTTTGACTATCTCACTATTTGGAGTAGCCTTGATCACATACTTGCTGTTGTGATTCAGTGATGGTTAGAAATAATGAATAAATGAATAAATGTTTGCTTTTCTTTGATTTTATTTTTAAAAAAAATCTTTTTTTTTTACATTTTTACGCAGTGTTGTTAAAATATATTTTCACAATGGTTTAAAATGCAAAACATCAGCATTTGTAAATGAGCAGTTAAGGTTAACCTAATATATTTTTTATAGTAAATTTTGAACTAAAGTATGTAACGTAAGTAAGGAGTTAATGAATCCTTAAGTGCTTCATTATTTTATTCATTAAAAGATAATTTAATTTTCAATTACTGTGTTGTAATTAATTCATTTGAGTGATAAATATGTGTCATATAGCATAAAAATACATTATGCCACTCCTCAGTTAAGGAATTAAGTTTGTGTGTGTAGATAAAGTTTTTATGTTTTATTAGGACTTCAAAAAATGAAACAAATGAATAACTTAGATAAAAAAAATATTTGAATTTGCTATTTGTATAAACATTAAAGGGTGGCTTTTTTATTATTTTTTTATTTTTGGAATTTTTCATCGTTTAATAATTTTCAATAAGTATTTTTTCAGTCCTTCATACATTAAGGAAAAATATGTGCTTCTTGCTATTATAATTCATTTTTAAGACCGGCATAGTAAAATATTTCTATAATATATTCCAATGTATTCGAATATATTTACGTATCCAACATATATTTTTGTTTAAAAAAATGTCTCCTTCTTCCCCATTAGTCCACAAGGTATTTAACTAACCATTTAGATTTCAGATTTCTATGAGCATGTTAGGAGAATTACTTTCCTTGCAATATAACAAAGTTTAAGTCTAAACTACAGTGGTTTATTATTTAAGGAGGTATTTTCGAGAGATAATTTTAAACATATAACTACATCCCTATGTGGTACAGATCAACCATAAAATGTGTCCACACTTTTATATGGTTATTACTAACTTAAAAACACTTGCACAAAATATTCACTTCAAAATCAAATTATAAAACTTGTGAAGCATTAAAAATAATTATTCAAATACTGTTAATTGAAATAAATTTTAGCTACTGTTCATAACAAAACAAATCTTATCGGTGGTGATTTCTTTTAATTAAAGATTTATGATCGTAAATCATTTAATATTTTGTTGTTTAAGAACACGTGTTCTTAAGTGTTTAATAAAAATTATTTTCAACTTATGTACGCTTCAAATGAATTAATGATTTTTGAACGTTTTTTTTCAATTATAAAAAAATAAAAATTGGGTTTTTCTCTACTTATTTATATAAATTTTACTAATACACTGTTAGAAATTTTATTCTAAAATAACTGACAGTAGTCTGTCTATCCAATTAACCGTAAATATTGCAGTATATTTTTTTACCTTCATGGTTTTTAAACAGTTTAAAACTAGTGTAGTTCAAAAATCATAAATAAAAAACTATACGGTTTTTTAATCATTAACAACAAGCATGGTTTGAAAACCGCAAGAAAAGAAATTTAACCGGGCATTGGAGCTAGGCTTTTCGTAAGGTAATGGTAATCTAATGAACCATGAATTGTGGTATAATTAGTTTATCTGGTTTTTTCACCTATCGTGAGAAATGGGAACTACTAGACTTTTTGTATTAAGCAGCTTTATGGTGCTGTCATCTGCGATGGAAGTTAATGAAAGTAATGAAAGTAATGAAAGTTAATGAAAGTAAGAGTTAATGAAAGTAAGAGTTAATGAAAGTAAGAGTTAATGAAAGTAAGAGTTAATGAAAGTAAGAGTTAATGAAAGTATCGTATTATAATAATCAGAGTAAAAAATTGGGGAGTGCTGGACGCTGGAAACTATTCATAGGTTGAAGGGAATAAAGGAAATGTTGTGTCCACGCTGAGACTCGAACCCCCATTCTATGGTCATGAGAGTGACTGATTTACCATCAGGGCTATAATATGTACCCTGCTGAAAGGAAATAAGAGGCCTAATTGGTGAGATAAAATCTTGGTTGTTTAACCGTATTAGGTTAAAAAAGTTAATGAATGATTTTTTCTCACAGTTAGCAGCTTTAGTTGTAAGTTATTTCACAGTAAACAATCATAAATAATGGGTTTTTTTTACTGCTTTGTTTTAATATTACAAAATAACACCTATTAAAATACCTATAAAATATTTTTCACCGTAAAACTTCTAACAGTGTATGATATGGATTAACATAACAATGTATTTTAATCATTTATGATTCCAAAATTTAAGAAATAATTCAATGTGCTTTACTTCTTAAGAAAATATGCGTTCAAGTTTATTTAGACTAATTTTTCCCGGTGAAATACAGTAATCTTTGTGTTTTGTATTAACTAACGAAATGAATTTACCTAGTATGCCATGGATAAGCATTGTGATTCTTTGGTTTAAGACTTTGAAATAAAAGTATTTTAAAACAATATTTTAAAACCTCTATTATTATTTTAAACATCTAAACATCTTCAAATGTATTTAAAGTTTCAAAATGCATTTTTATGTTAATGCATTGTAAAGACTGGGCTTTTTACGAACTACCAAAACTACAAATATTTTTTTTTATGTAAACGAATACACCTTCTCCAGTCAGTATTTTGAAAATTAAATTGATCGAAAATAATTGAAGCTTATAGTTTCTTTATTCTTATAAATATATTCTTAAACATATAAAATATATTTTATACGTTTACGTGATATTATTTTCAATACAATTTTATTTTATTCGTTTCAAAAACATTATGCATACATCAATGCAATAAATAAGCTGGGGCCAATAATTTAATCAAAACTATTTATATTTATAGAAATAAAAACATTTACAAATTTTAATACGATATTTTTTCTTTATATTCGATCATTCTTTTAATGTATACTATTCTTTACAATTGGAGGTATATTGAAAAAAATGGAATTTACTTACATAGAAAAGGTACCAAAATAAATACATATTCTCTATTAACTTTCATAGCACTATATAATACTTTTAATTTAAACCAATCGGTTAATTTTTTTAACACAGTATTATCTATTCCCTCAGTATTAACTTTATTATATTGAAGCTTAATATTTTAATGTTACTGATTTTGTGGCATTGAAAATTTTACTCACCCTTTGCAAATAAATTTAAATATATTTTATTCAGAACTCTACAATCTTCATGAAAATATAAATTGACAATGAAAAACAATGGATCCAATGTTGGTAGGATGAAAAAATAAATAATATATCCCGCATCAATCATACTCAAGTATCAAAGGACATCCTGTCATTGGAGCTACACAAAAATAAAACTATTCTTTCATTCCATGGGTTGTAGCTAAAAATAACGAATTTGGTGTTAAACCTGAATCTTTGTTGATACCTGAGTATAAATAGTTTTTATATAATATTTAATATATTAAAAAAAAACACTATTTTTAGTTGTTTGCTCTAAAAGCTGTATTTAATGCTAGAATAATTTCTCAAATAATGTATTTAACTTAATCTTATTTCAGTTTTACAAATTTATTTTAGTCGTTGAATTTATTATTTATGAGGAGAGTCACACTTATTTGCAATTTCTTATTATACTAATGATTAGTGTTAGGTAATTAAAATTTTACTGTAACTATTTCGAGTAGATTGGGCTCTAAAAGTTGTATTATATATATTTATATATATATATATATATATATATATATATATATATATATATATATATATATATATATATAATTAAACTATATAGTATCAAATTAAATATATATTATAAAATTAAAATTTAATCCATGAATAAATCTAATAAATAAAGTCATATTTACTTATTTTTAATAATAGTAGTATTTTTGTATACGATATTGTCTGAATATTTTAAGGGCAATTTTAAGAAAACAAACATCATTTATAACAAATATAAATTGTATCTTCAGCATATCTTAAAAAAGTCGTATTTTTAAAATTTGTTTTTTCAGGAACTATTCTTACAATTTCGCTCAAATTTTGTATTTTGCTATTTGAAATTGCGTTCTCTAAAATGATGCTCAATCTAAAATGATGCTCTAAATGATTCTCAAAAAAATTTATATCTTATACCTCAAAATTGTTTCGACTATTACTAAATAAAATATATTAAATGCTTAGTAAAAGTCATAGTTTGCATAGAATTATCTTTGGATAAACGAATTTTATAAATGTTTGCAATTTTTTTGTAATCCGCTTATAAAGTTGTAGAGGTATGATGAAATTCACAAACGGTAAAACTTACATTAAGGGGTTAAAACTTTTGAAAGCTTTCCTGATGAAACAATGGGTACCATATATCCCAGATTGCGGCCACCACTATACCTTGGAATAAAAAATCAGTATCTGTTGGAAAAAAGGTAGGTTATTATTATTATGAAGCCGATATTAAAATGCAATAAAACAGTTTTTTTTCTTTTTTTAAAAAAAATTTGTGTTATTATGAAACCGACATTTTGAAATATGATGCAACCATTTGTTTTTTCTAATTTTTAATTTCCGAAGGCCAATATATTACTGATGATTATAGCAAATATATATTAATTGTTTGTAGCTAATACCAATTGTTGTTGGTATTCTGTTTGGAATGATTTTCTAAAATATATGCCTTAGCTACGAAATTCGGAACGCTAAAGTACGTTTATTTATTCCCTTACAGTTCTTTACTTTTACAGTACTATAAAAAAACAACTGTATGTGTATAATTAAAAATTTTGTATTTCAGAAAGAGATTTGAATCAATCGCCGCAGAACTAAAGTTCACTATTCAGAGTTACCTTATTTGCAAAGAGGGAGGCAAAAAATTAATGAAAAAAAACAAGTTTTACAATAACTCTTAGTTTCATAATATCATTTGATATTTAATATTTTTTATAAAACCAGCGTTTTGGATAGCAAACATACAAACTTCGCAAAATTTTATGCAGATCTGGACTTTAAAGATGATAATATTAAACGAATATTTGTTTATTAAAGATGATACCAATCGTTATTTATCTTGATTATTTACATGTAAGAAAATGATATCTTATTAGGACTAATTTTCTACCTTATCTGCCTAAGCTACGCAATTTGCATCTCTAAGGATTCGTCCTTATTTATTTACAGTTAATTTTAATAATTCCGCAGTATTTTCAAATTACACAGAGAAAAAAAAAGACCAGAATATGGTAGAGAGAGCTGAAAAATACCAGAATATGGTATAGTTCCCTGTGTTTCTGCTTCTATGGGAGTACTGCAATGCGGTAATTTAATCTTAGTTTTTTGTTCATTGCCTGATAAAGATGCCTGATATTTCTTAAAAATCATGAAACAAAAACTGTAAACCCTTAATTAATATAGAGAAATCGAATTTACAATTCACAGTTGTAAAAGATACGAAGGTGTGTCCTGAAAATTTAATTTAAACATCTCATTCTTACAATAACACTTTGTTTAATAATTACATTTTGTACTTAGTGTTTATTATGAACCCGATATTTTAGAATGAGATCATACAATTTTGTCAAAATTTTACGCAGGCATATACTTTAATGATGATAGTAGTAGACGGATATTGCTTATTAAAGTTGACGCCGATAGTTACTTGTCGTGATTTATTACATGCGGGGAAAGGGTATCCTGTTAGGACTAATTTTCTACCATATCTGCCTTAGCTACGCAATTTGCATTTCTATGGGATGCTTCATTGTTCCCTTATTATGCACTGGGATGAAAGCACGTGGTGGAAATGCATATATTTTAGCATGGGACAGGATTTAATTGAAAAATTGAATGAGGGGTGATGTTAATCAGAAACATAGTTTCTTCTACGTTAGCCAGAGGCAGGTTTTGGAAAATGAAATATTTGTTTAAACATTCTAAGACAAAATCAATACATTAAGTCTAATACTTAATGAGATTTAAATAATTGACTTAAAAAGCTAAAAATCATCACTAATATTCTCTTTTGTTAAAAATCATGACTAATATGTTTCTGAAAAAATTCATTAACATTATAAGAGAAAGCTATAGATCAACCCTCAAAAAATTCCAGATCAGATTACGGTGTAGAGTACAGTCAGTTCCGTAAAAATATTACGACGTACTCTTTATAGTGATGTTTATTTAATTACAGTGATTCAGAGAGTGTAGGCAAATATTACTCTAAATTTACGGTATATCAGATTTTTTGTTTGGTAACATACTTCGGTAAAAGCAGATTTTGCGATAAAAAGTGCTGGCACACTGAGTACAGGTACTTTTTACCGTAATATTACTAGAATTTTTTTTTGTAAAAGTATGTTTCGTATGAGTGCAAAGATATCGACAAACTAAACAGTTACTTTGATCCTGCAACGTAAAATGTTTGCATAAAGGGGACTTAAATATTATTTACATTCAGTAGAAAATGTTTGTGCAGATATTTATTTTTGATACCTACTATTATATGTGAAAGATATTAACCATACTGCGAAATTTAAATATATATCTTGATTTTAATTGTCAATTTTTCGCTTTATTTTATAAACAATATTAGTGTTATTGCTTCAATTCTTTTAAATACGTAATTAGTTAAGAACATTTACAGTAACAAGTGTGCGACATGTATTCAATTTTTTTATCCTATTGTGACAGATAGCCACCGGTGTCGCGTTTATATCTATTTTTACTCTATTTACTCTATTACTCTATTTTACCCTATTGATACTCTTAATTACAAGGAAAAACGTATTTTTATTATTAAAGCAAAGCATTCTAATCATTACTAAATAAATTCTGTTAGATTATCGGAATTATATTTGTATTAAATTACATAAATTTAAAAAAAAAGTTATTTCATTTTTTAATGATAACGAAATATAAGTATGTAAAAAAAAAGAAATGGAATTTTCAAAATAGTGAAAGAAAAATATGAAAAATAAATAAACAAATTCTGCGTGAAAGAGTTGTAAAATTTTAAAATACACATTTCCGCAAAATATAAGCGTAATTTACAGTAACTAATAATAGTTTCATTCTTTAAAAATACTAGTGAAAAAAAATATATAAAGCATGCGTTACTTTCAAATGACTCAAAGTACACGTCACAGATCAAAAAAGATTTCAATATAGTACAGTCTTTTTTTAATGTAAACAGGTTCTTATAAGTTTCCAAGTAAATGTATTTTTTATTTCTTAGGTATTCTTTTCATAAAAAGTTTATTTAAGTTATAGTCATCAACTTCTACTTTCACGTAGAAGCTTTTAGCTTAATGTTGCGCTAAATGATTCAAATCAAGGTAACTTTCCTCGTTTAGTACCTTCAAGGTCTTATAAAAACTACTTAAGACTTGAAAGATCCATAATAGTCTGACGGAATTTTGAAAAGTTTTTAAACACATAAAAATTTATTAAAGTTGTTTAATATTGATATAGTTCGTAAGATAAAAGTTACAAAAATTTCAAACCAGTAAACCTGTTAAAAATGACGATTTTGGTGCTAATTTAGGTTTTATAAATGTTCTCCTACATGAAAATGCATAATTAACGACAAAAACAGTCAAATATGTTATTGGAATATTTAACTGACCGATAATGCTATAACTCTTATAAAAATAATTAAGGATAATAATTTAAGAATAATAATTAATTTCAGGGCTGTTGATGTTTTTCTTAGTTGCAAAATATTTAATCTTTTTTTCGTTTGGACACAGTTAGTTAAAAATAGTGGTAGAATTTCATTTTTTTCAATGAGTATAAATGTGTGTAAAATATACAGAAACGATAAAATAATTTTAAAAATATCTATCTACTTTTGTGTTCAAAACTAAATCCCATTTAAAGCACAATTAAAAACAGAAATATGTTTAAAAGTGTTTAAAACGAATTACGAAAGCGAACCAAATGTAACTAAGCTAAATGTTAAAAATGTAACTATAAATTAAAAATTAACTAATACAATTGACTAAAACTAATACAGTCAACTAAAACTAATACAATGAAATAAGAAGGGAAGAAAATAACTGAATTAAACTCAGCCCATAAAATAAAAGAGAATATTTGTTTATTTATTTTATTTTGAAACACAAGAAACATAAATTATTTATCTTTTTTATATAATTTTTAATATTTTTTATAATGGTATGCCTTAAGATATTGTTGAAATATAAAATAATTTGGATATTTATGCTTCTTACTCGTTTCCTAAATTTTTTAATAGCTAAATAACAAAGAAAATACTTATACCTTTGATTAAATTACTCTTTATATTTCACTTATAACAAAACTCAGCGACGGCAACAATAGCTGCAGTTAATCTTAAAGTTTGAAGAAAATTTACTGGTCTTTAGTTTAAGTACGTCCAATTTATTTTCATAAATGAATACAGATAATTAAATACACAAAATGATCTTCTTAAGTTAAAAATGGGCAAACAACTAGTCTAAATTAAACACGCGAAGAGATTTTTTAAAACAAAATTGCAAACTAACAAAAAAAACGCAAAATGGCGTGACTGTATTGATACAATTTAACTTACGATGTGTAAAAAAGCAACATTAAAAATTAATAGTGTAATTAAACATGATCCATTCCAGTTAATAGCTAAAAATATTTCCTTCAGTCAAGTTTTTCAAAGCTAATTTCTTCTTGTATTTCTTTCTTTACTTTTTGACAGTTTGGCATAACTGTTTTTTTACGAATATGTTTGTCTTTTCATGTGTCAACAATATAACTATAACTACGTAGTTGAAATAGTTTAATGAGTTAAATCTTTAGAAAAGTCTGTGTGTACACACTAACTGCTTTGCATGACGCTTAAATAAAATATCGCCTTTTAATTATTTTTATGTGTTTTATGTTGTACTTGAAATAGTTTTTTTTTTGTAATTTATTTATTGACATTTAAGAAAGCTATTCAGTAAAGGTATTTATATAGTTAAGAAAAAGTTGCTTTTTTTCATATTTTAAAATGGAGAATTTCTTTTAAATAATTAAAAAACTTTAAAACATCATCAGAACTTTCTTGGAGCCATTTGTTTTTCAATAAAAAGTAAGGAATTTAGTTTTGCCTGAAACCAGTTTCTAATCGTAAATTAAACTAATTTTAATTAACTTCTTAATAACAAACAAAATATTTCTTTTTGTTGCGTCTTATTGCGTCTAATTATTATTTTTTATTCATTTATTTATTTATTTTTGATTTATATAATGCGAGTTTAGAAAGGTTTGTTTACATTTGTAAAGACAATAATTAAGAAAAAAAAGACTGTTTTATGTTTTAAATCATGGAATAATTTTTTAAAATTATTTAGTTAATTTATACAGGCATTAGAACTTTTTTAAATGTCTTGTTTTTAAAAAAATAATTTTGAATTTAGTATCACCTCAAACCGGTTTCTTATTATGATGATTTTAAATTAACTTCACAATAACAAAAAAAAATGTCAATCAAAATTCGCTAGTTGCAATTTATAATTTCCAATCGCCAAGTTTTTCACAACGCTAACTACAAGCATAGAAATAGACATTCTCATACAATTGCTTTATTTAATATCAAGTAATTTCCAAGCAACTTTTATCAACATAAACGATGTATAGTTCCAACACTAATAAACTTTCAAAACCCCATTTAAGATAGATCTTTATTTTAAAATCGTTTAAAATCATATTCCCAGCACTTACAGATGTTTTTCCCATAATTCCAATGCATTCCCAGACTTGAGTAAAATATGATTTCTCAAACAATTAAACATATCTAGATCCTCAGAAATGAAGTGTGTACTTAAGAGTCCAAGTAATGTTCCTCTTAACCACAGTCGGCATGTCCGGTTGTCTCTTGCCACATTTAACGATGGGCATCGTTTATCGCTTTGGGGTTCTCATGGACCTTATACTGAATAGGTTAATATATCTTTGCATGGGAATAAATGTACCGTGGCCCGGTGTTGGTCAGTTGAAGGGAAGCCAATGGTCAGGCAACTAAGACATCACGAAATCCTAGTTAATGATCCGTCTCATCATCAGACACAGACCTTGTATGTGTACGTGAAACGGATTCCATTTACCCAGAATGCCTTGCTGCATCTTATTTTCCTGTAATGGTCTTAGGAGGCGGAGATGAAAGCTACACGATTTTTAGTATGTGGTTTTCCGGCGATTTTGCTTAAATGGCTCAGGGAGAATTTTAGTTGGAAATTCTGAAATCTTTCTTCGAGCATTTGTTTAATGTATACCAACATAAACTTGATCATTTGTTTATAAAGTTGAAAATGAAATTTCCCTTAATAATTTAGTAGCAAGTGAGTAATTTAGTAGCTGAATAAATAATTTATTGTTTCTAATGTTATTAAAAAGATTTTTTTTTTTTTAAATTACTGTCATTTGTATTTTAAAAGCAAATTCTTTTGCTAAAGGATTTACCTGCACTTAATGCCATTTTTGAAAATCTGTTTGGGTCATTTCTAAAGCTTTGTTACGAAAGTTTTTATTAATTGAAGATTAATCTAAAATATTTTTACATCAATCGACGTATAATAACAAAATATACATTTAAAGATCAAATCTTATTTTAATATTAATATATTGGCGATGCTGATGAAGATGCTGAACATATTCTTCTTCATTGCAATCTGTATGCGAGTGCCCGAATGAAATTAAAGACTGATTTGAGGCGTCTTTCTATTTGTTGGCCTCCTGTCTTATCAGAGCTGGTCAAAAGTATTGAAAGTCTTGCTGCCTTGCGGAATTTTGTTTTTAATTTAAATTTGTAAATTTTTCTTCTTTTGTTTTCTACTTACAACTGTACGCCTCATGTTATACTTTGTGGTGCATGAGGAGTTTTAAGTCGTTTAATAAAAAATAAAAAAATATTAATATATATATATATATATATATATATATATATATATATATATATATAATCACTTGCTATATTTGTTACATTTAAACTGTTTAAACTGATATTTTACAACTTATTTTACAGTAAGAGGACTATTATAACATAAATATTTTACACAAAAGAGTTATTTATGTTAATTAGTTGATTATTTTAAATAAACCCATGTTTTTTTATTGCAGGTAAGAAAAGAATTTTGTTGTTTCCTCTAACGTTTAGGTGAGTTTTTATATTTTATTACGAAAGGATAAATGGTAATAGTGTTTCATGAGCATTTGACTTCTTGAAGTATTTGATTGTTGATGGATATTATTTTTTATTTTAAAGAATGCACTGCCTAATTTACTGTTAAGATTTTTAAACATAATTTATCCAAGTAACATTTTAAAAAAACGCTCATTTTTATAATAATTTTTTGATTTAAAAATGTGTTAATATTTAATTAGAATTATTAAATTACCCTTTATTAAACACGCTAATTATTGTTAGGTTTATTTGATCAATCAATAATAATCACAAAAAACCTCAGTAAGTATTATATATGAGGTAAATATGTACCTCAGAAAGTATTTATTTTTCCAAGAATTATACAAATATGCATAAAACTATTTTTATATTCAAATATGTATTTTTAAAAATATCCAAAGATATATGTAGTGGGGATATATGTGAGGGAGTGTTTTCATTTGATTGTAACAAAATCGAATTTAAACTGTTTTGTTACAGTAGCTCATTTAGTCTGCAATAATTGATACGAATATTTTCTTACAATTATTCTTTCTAACATTAATACATTTACCAACATATTATTGACAATAAGTCTCCATGTAAGCTATTAAAGAAGAAAACCGAATAGAAAGTAGTTATGATCGACTAAAATTGATAATTAGATAATATTTGTTTTTTTTAAAGCTAGCTATATTTAAATGAATTAATTTCATATGTTATTATCATCCTTACAATATTTTAACGTAACCTTTACAAGATGGAAAAATCTGTCAAAAATAATTATATATCAATACATCGAGGATTTATATTTCCAGGTAACGTTAAAATAAACGTACTATCCCGTTTGAAGCCAGAGAGCTGCTACGAATACATGAATTAATTGAATGGCGCTAATGCGAGGTCAAGATAAATATGTGAGGAATGAACTCGGTTTTGATGAGAAGTATATTTGGAAGCTACGATGACCGAGATAAGGTCAGACAGGATTTAATAGCGAGCATTTCAGCGCATTAATGAGTCTTGACATATGATGTATTGAATTGGTTAGCCAAGACATCGAAGGAATATCTCATATATCGAACGCGTTTCACTTTTCACCTGGGTTTAGAGAACCTGTTCCATTTTATTCCTGAATCGAAATGTAGATAGTTCTGTTGCATTTTATATTTCGAACGAGTTTTATCCAGTATGAATGAATATTTTTTACTAAAAATGTTTGATGAATTTTATGCAATGTGAATTATTTAGAATTTTAATCGCAAATAGAATAACGAATAAGTCAAAAAGTCATGGAGTAATTTTTATATTTTTCAATCTTATATATTTTTCAATATTTTCATCATGAAAAATATATTTAAAAATATTATTCTTGAATTTTATTCATAAATACATGAAACAAAGTACGATAATAATATGGGACAATATCGAATTTCATTCCGTTGAATGAATATTTCAGGACAAGTGCTGGATTGTTTTGTTATCAAGCGTTACAAATTCCTGTCTAACCAACAGAGGGCGCTGTAATCATTCACAATAATTCTGATTATGTATGCCTTGTATGGCAGGCAATGAGTTGTATGGAGGGCTTGTTGAGAATCCTGACAAATATCACACCATCGTATATTTTGTTTTAGTGTTTGCAATTATTAAATCTTGTTATTATCAAATATGGCATTTTTATTCAATGCAACATTCTTTACTGAATCATTGTGCAATATCCTGACTTTTTCGAATTTATTTTTTGTACTCATATGTTTGCTTCAGATTCCTAGTGTTTCATTTTCAAAAGAATTCGTGATAGTTACCATTTTTGAACCAATATTAATGTATAACAGAACTTGTAAAATTATTTGCTTGTATGGATCTCATAGTAAAACTAAGACGTGGAATAAAAACCTTTTAATGTGAAGAAGGCTATCCATCAGGAGTATAAACGAAAACATTTCAGCAATGTTGTTTTCAAAACTTACTAAGTGTAATCAACTTGAAATTGATTTTTTTTTTTCGTTAGTGCAATTAACGTATGAATAATTGGGAGATCTGTGAAAATGCGAACAGGAGCTTTAGGTAAAATGCTAGAAGCACAAAAAGTTATAATCGAGATAGGACAGTTAAGAAAACTGGTCCTGGTAAATCTCTAGTATCTAAATCTTTTTAAGAATGTATATTTTGCCATAGCTCAGGATAAAATTTGCATAAGTAAAAGAATATATTTTTTAAAACTATAGTAAATTACTTTCACCTAATTTTTACAAGAAGTAATGTCCATTAAGTTTTCAGGCAACCAAATAATACATGCAGCGTTTAGTCAATATTAAAAACACCGTTTGACGAAAAATTAACGGCAAACTATTGTAAACTATATGGTAACCATAAGATATTGAAAATTATTTTGTGTCTACATAATTCAATATCGCTCGTTTTTTTCTTATTTTTTATTTTTTTTCTACAAATTAAGAGAATTGTAGCTTTTCTAGTGAGTTAACCTCTATACTGATCATTTTTATTAGAAATTTTCAGACACAACAACTTATATTAAAATGGAAATAGAACTCAGCTTCTATAAAGGCTGGCAGCAACATCCTAAAAACTTTATAATCAAACAAGAGAAGTGGTGTTCATTGCTACTGAATGAGTGTGTTAGTTATTATGCCATGGTTAAAAATAATATAATTTATGTCCTAACTTAAATATGTATATCTATCTTTACTTAGAACCAATTTTCTTTCAATTTATATTAAATAATAATTCTTTTAATGTGTTGGGGTCTTATAAAGTAACGCATCAAAAACTAAATTTACTTTGAAACCAAATAATTCTTTTTTTTTGCAATGTTCAACATAGCAAATACATTTTACGAAAGATATTCTATTATAAACTACTTAGTGTAAAATCTTTATCTACTTTATTTGCGTGATGTGTTTTTGACTAATTAGGTGATTTCTGGCTATTCCAATGAAACTTGAGGCTCTCTTCCAGACCATTCTTTATTAGAAACTTTTAGACACAACTACTTATAAAATGAAAACAGAATTCAACCACCATAAGTGCTTGCAACAGCAACTTGAAAACTTTCTAATCAAAAAAGAGAAGTAGCGTTCATTACAACAGAAACGAGTGCGTTAGTTAATGCCGCAATTAAGGAATAATGAGTTAAAATTCATTTCGACTAGATTCGATATCCGTGCCTTGAAGGGGGACAATTTAGAGGGCGTAAAACTTTCCGCTTCATCGATTGACTCCGATGAATCTGATTAATATCTGATTAAGAAAACGAGGCGAGAGAGGTTTTCAGCACCCCTTTCGGTGCCTTTTGATACTCAGAGGCAATTTCACATTAAAAAAAAACAATCTTACCTTATTTTTCATTTTGGATGATTACAATGACTACGCGAAATGGCGGCCCTGTAATTGATTCGAAGGTTAATGGCCAATGAGAAACTTAAGAAGAGTCCAAAATTAAGAAGTTTCATTGCTTTGAGTCTTCAAGCTTCGTTGGCGACTGCTTTGTATGTCTTGAGTTAGGAAACTTTGTAAATGTTTTTCTTTTTCTTTGGTGCTTCTGAGTTTAGTTAGTTGTTTCCGGTAATACAATACCTTTGCTTCAGGGATCATCAACATATAAAATGAGATTTTTTTTTTACTGTTTCGCATTTTTATCCAATCTTGGAAAAAATGCCTAGTCATAAATATTAAGTGTAGCATTAGTAAATACTTAATAACTGAATTCAAATCACTGATCATTTTTAGAGGGAAGTATTCTATGTATTTGATTCGATGGTTTCTTGAAGAAAGTATTCTGTTTTCTAGGGGGAAATATTCTATTCTATGTTTTATTTATTTAATACTCCCTTCCTTTCTGTTTATATTATAGGATTAAAGAAAAAATATTTCAGATTTATTTTGCTGCCATTAATAAAATTTATCCACAGTAACTTCTCTATAACTATTAGATATTAACTAAAGTAATAGTAATTAGTAGTTGATTTATAAACAATAATTACTATTATTAAATCATGCATTAGTTAGTTGTTTCCGGTAATACAATACCTTTGCTTCAGGGATCATCGACATATAAAATGAGATTTTTCTTTTTACTGTTTCACATTTTTATCCAACCTTGGAAAAAATTTGTCATAAAGATTAAGTGTTGCATTAGTAAATACTTTATAACTGAATGCAAATCACTGATCAATTTTTAGAGGAAAGTATTCTATGTATTTGATTCTATGTTTTCTTGAAGGAAGTATTCTATGTGTTTGAGTGTATTTTTTCTTGAAGGAAGTATTCTATATATTTGATTCTATGTTTTCTTGAAGGAAGTATTCCATGTATTTGATTCTATGTTTTCTTGAAGGAAGAATTCTATGTTTTCTAGGGGGAAATATTCTATTCTATTCTTCATTTATTTATTACTTTTTTCTCTTTTTTATTCATAAAATTAATTATTTTACTGTCATTTATAAATCTACAATAACTTTACAATAACTATTAGATAATGACTAAAGTAATAGTAATTAGTAGTTGAATTATAAATAATAATTACTATTATTAAATCATACATTAGTTAGTTGTTTCCGGTAATACAATACCTTTGCTCCAGGGATCATCAACATATAAAATGAGATTTTTATTTTTACTGTTTCACATTTTTATCCAACCTTGGAAAAAATTTATTGTCATAAAGATTAAGTGTTGCATTAGTAAATACTTTATAACTGAATGCAAATCACTGATCAATTTTTAGAGGAAAGTATTCTATGTATTTGATTCTATGTTTTCTTGAAGGAAGTATTCTATGTGTTTGATTGTATTTTTTCTTGAAGGAAGTATTCTATGTATTTGATTCTATGTTTTCTCGAAGGAAGTATTCCATGTATTTGATTCTATGTTTTCTTGAAGGAAGAATTCTATGTTTTCTAGGGGGAAATATTCTATTCTATTCTTAATTTATTTATTACTTATTTCCTTTTTTTATTCATAAAATTAATTATTTTACTGTCATTTATAAATCTACAATAACTTTACAATAACTATTAGATAATGACTAAAGTAATAGTAATTAGTAGTTGAATTATAAATAATAATTACTATTATTAAATCATACATTAGTTAGTTGTTTCCGGTAATACAATACCTTTGCTCCAGGGATCATCAACATATAAAATGAGATTTTTATTTTTACTGTTTCACATTTTTATCCAACCTTGGAAAAAATTTATTGTCATAAAGATTAAGTGTTGCATTAGTAAATACTTTATAGCTGAATGCAAATCACTGATCAATTTTTAGAGGAAAGTATTCTATGTATTTGATTCTATGTTTTCTCGAAGGAAGTATTCCATGTATTTGATTCTATGTTTTCTTGAAGGAAGAATTCTATGTTTTCTAGGGGGAAATATTCTATTCTATTCTTAATTTATTTATTACTTATTTCCTTTTTTTATTCATAAAATTAATTATTTTACTGTCATTTATAAATCTACAATAACTTTACAATAACTATTAGATAATGAATAAAGTAATAGTAATTAGTAGTTGAATTATAAATAATAATAATTATTATTTAAAGAAAACCATGCATTTGAAAGCAAAGCATGGGATAACAGAATTCATTGAAAATTTAACTAATTAGAATTAAACTTATTATTTAGATACAATTTTAATTAATATTCAATTGTTGTTGTATTTATTAAAAGCTAATACCAATTGGAGTTTTTTTTCTATTTTAGAAGTTTCTTTAACACAGATGTATCCTATTTAACTTATATGTATTGAATAGAAATTTAAAAATGAAGATTTGGAAATTTAGTAAAAACGTTAAAAACTCATTTATAAAATCAATATTTTCAGCTGATAATCAATACGCGTAAAACATAAAAGTTAAAATAAATTTCCTTTCTGAAGATCACATTTATAATAAAACAAATAGTATTTATATCCCATTGACAAATCAAATTATCTAAAAAAAAAAACTTGAAATAGTGCTAAAACTATGGCAGTATTCCAAATCAAACTGAAAACTCTACATGGACAAAAAATACACTAGAATCCTACGCATTAGACAGAATTAAAAATAAAAGCATTTCAATTTGCTTGGAATTATCATGTACTAATGAGCAAAAAAGGACTAGTTTCTTTAGGATGTAAATTACCACAGTAGCTAATTGTCCATCTTGAGAAACGTAATTGGCTTAGCATTTAGTCAAACACATCATGGATGGCGATGTGTTACATTTTTACAACCAACACTAATGACTTTGTGGCATTATTGAAACTATGTCTTCATTAATTCTCTGTAAAGGAATAAATGTTTTTATGCCTCACACTTTCGTTATCGTATATTTGGGAGGTATATAGTTAATTTCCGACTCTAATGAAAAGTGAAAGCATATAACAGCTTTTTTTGTGAGTATGTATGGGTGTTTTTTTTTAAAACTAAATGTTCGATGAAGATCACTTGTAACCAAATTGACTTTTTTTAAGAATAGGATTTTATTTTATTTTTTAATTAATTTATCTTATAATTAAAAGAAATTATTAGTTGGTTGTTTCAATTTTGTTTTTATATATATTGCTAAAAAATCAAATATAAATACATAGTACGATAATAAATTTTAAGTTCTTGCTGATATTAGTAATTATTTGCGTTTGTCTAGGTTTTTTAGAGAAATAAGGAATGATCTGTGTTTGATTAAAACCTATACCTAGATTTTAATGAGATGCATATCTTATTATATATTACAATATTTTATTTTCTCGTGTTTTTTTAATCTTATAAGCTATACATTATTAGTTGTTTGGTTGAGAAGTTGTATTTTTAAAATTTACTGTTAAACAAAATCAAAATTAAATGAGAATCATGATACTTATCAATTTATGATTATCTTTGATATGAGTAATTAATAGCATTTTTCTAGATTTTTTGCAGATATATAGAATACTCTATGTTTGAGTACAATCTATATCTACATGATTTACATAAAGTGCATATTTGATTACATATTGCATTCATTCTTCCCCTCCCCACCGGATCCATAGACAATAAATCTGAAAACATAATTGAATTGCGACTAATAAATACTATCGTGTTTAAAAAAAAACATAATATTAAACCAAGTGAATTTAGTGATGGTAACTCAGATCAATTTGCTAAGTATTTTTTTTCTGTATCGTGCTTTAATATAATTTAAACTTCCAAGTGCTGAGCCTCATTCTAAAATAGTACTGAAATTTTCCTGCTAGACATTGTTTACCACATTCAATAGCATGGAGAAACTGATTTTTTTGTTACAGGAAAACCTGATTATGAGAGTTCGGAAAAAGCCAGTACTGATGCTCGGAACTTTAAAATACTGAATTTTTAACAGCTGATGAAAATATTTTTTTTTCTTTGTGTTTTTCATAAAAAAACTGTATATGATTTATAAGTCTGTTTTGCATAATTTTATTTTAAGTTATTTAAATTATCAATGGAATACCTTCGATTTATTTGTAAACAATTTTGTACTTCACAAATATAATGACCAAAGTTTTACGAGTGTTCCTTATAGAATACCTCGTATTAATTTTACTACAATATTTATTCACTAATATGCTTTTCAATAAACCAAATACTTTTAATAAAATAAAACTTGTAAACAGTCTTTGTAGATTTTATTTCAAATTTAACTAAATACGAAATAAATTAAATTCTTTTACGAAACAGTGTTGGAAATTTTGAAAAGTATGAATAAGATATATCAATATCACTTTTGAGATGTAAATCTCAACTTGAAAAAGGATTTTCTAAGAATTTACTGAATTCTAAAAAAAAAGATAAAAAAAAGAATGGGAGAAAGAAAAAATTAGAATAATAAAAATAGCTTAAGTATTTGCTTCGGTTTCAGATGCATAGTTCGAAGGTTTGGAAAACTAGAACCAATCCGGATATAAATCATTCTCGAGATTTTTCGATGCTGACTTGACTGAATTTGAGTCTGTGTTTGATAAATGTGTTTCAAATTAAGTTCTTTGTTACTCACTTAGTTTCACACATATATCAAAAAAGTAATTTTTGAATATTTTGAAATATCTGATTTTAAAAATATATTTGAATTATTTAATATTTTAAATATCTAAAATAAAAATAAACATAATTTAAGAATATTAATTCCTATTTTTTTTAAGTTAAAATTACAGATAATTTAAAAGTAAATAATGTTAGAGGTTATTATATGATAAGAATTGACATTTTGAAGATTATAAATTTGCAGAGAAATATTATGGGTAGCAGTTAAAAAAATTACAAAATGGGTGCAACTTGCAAATTCATTTTTTAAATTTGATGCTTAAAGTTGTTATGAAAATATATTTGAATCAAAGCTTCCAAATGTTTTACGAAATTTTTCAATCATTTACAATTTGGTTTAATTCATGTTAACTTCATAAAGCCCATGAAAACTTAATATTAATAAGGAGCAAAATTTATGTTAATTGTTACTATTATATTTCAAAATTAATTTTTATCTTATTACTGTATTAGCCAATGCATAATTCAAATACTATAACTTTCAAATAAATTAGTTTTGCAATTATGCAATTAATGTTTTAGTCCGAATAAGTCTTTTGCTTTAAACTCAAATTTTCTTTCATAAATATTGAAGTTTTTGTATTTTCAAAGAGAAACTATTTAAAAAATACGTTTATTAAATATAATACTTAATAATAATGAATGAGGACTACTGGAATTTGATTAAAAATTGAAATTGTAACCTATTTACGATAAAACTTATTTATTAAGAACTATTTTTCTTTCCACAAAATTTCAAAAGAAAAAATATTGCTTAAAATGATTAAAGATTTCTATTTATAATATATTTTTATACCTTTAACGTCATATTTTCTATTTTTTAAAAAAACATTGTTTTTCTTACAACGTTGTTTATTCTCTTCTCTCATATAGTAAACTTTCCCCATACACTATCAAAAATTCACGTAATTTCCTGTAGATAATTCACATAAACTTAGACATGTGTAAAATACATTGCAAAAATTTCCATTTCAATTTGAGTTAAAAAAGGACTAGCTCTCATAAAATCCATTTTAACCAGAACATGTTACGGGGAAAATATATCTATAGTAATTTTTATAATAACATTTACCATAAAATTAATAAATCACACTAAATAATTAAATAATTTATGCACACAAACTTCCAGTATTCAAAAACGTAATTTGATTCGGAATTTTTTCCGTGCATAATATCCCATCAACGTTTCAGCTCTATTTGGTTTCAATTGTTTACTTTTGTTAGTTTTACAACACCAGTTATATGCACAAACAATTGCATTGCATGTACTCAAACTTATAGAAAAAGCAAGAACTACTTGAAAATACTCAATTTCATAATATTTACGTGTAAAAATTTAATACATTAAAATTAAAAACGTATATCAAAACATATATGAGGGAATATAATATAAATTACAGTAAATATAAAAGCACAAATATCAGTCCATGAAATCAAATCAAATAAAGATTTATAGAAAAAGAGTTTCTATAATCACTAATATTGCCTTTCATAAAAAGAAGATATTATTCTTAAAATGTTTCTTAATAATCATCCCCAAAAAATATCTAAATGTTTTAAAAGAAAGTTCACTTGTCGAAGGTTTTTTTTCTTGAAGAATACTTGCAAGAAACTGTATTTTAAAATTAAATACAGTATAAAAAATTAAGGATTAAATTGCATTATAAAATACCAGCACTTTGGGTGCATCATATGAAAATCTGTTTTTACCGTAACATATCATACCATATTTTGCAGTAATATTTATTCAATTGGAGTGATTCAATAATTTTACTTTAAATACTGTGAAAATGAGGGTATATCAGATTTTTTGTTTTGTAACATGTTCCAGTAATATTGAATTTTACGGTAAAAAAAGCCGGTACCATTATTTTTCGTACTTTTCACTGTAATTTTTTTAGTGTGCAAGAAACAGGCAGACTTTCAACACTGTTAGTTATCATTTTATTTTGATGTTAGGTTATTGCAACTGCATAATTAATATTCAAAAAAGAAACTAGAAAAACCGTTTATTCCTATTTTTGACAGTTAAATAAAAATTCCTTCCAGCTTATATCGCTAATCATTCTCTGTAAAAAATTCCGTATCAAATTACGGTATAAAATACAAGCACTTAGGAGGTATCATCAGTAAAATCCATTTATATCGTGAGAAATTACCGTATTATGGTAAAATATTATTATTGTTATTAATAAAAAATATTATTATCAATAATGTTTAATTAGTGTGATTTAGTGATTAAAATATAATTATTACTGTAAAATTGACGGTATAACATATTTTTGTTCCAGTAAAAGTGGATTTTACAGTAAAAAGAAGCAACACTCTGAGTGTCGGTACCTTTTACCGTAATTTGATCCAGAATTTTTTACAGTGTACTTTATTATTAATTTGATAATCAGAAACATTTTACAGTCTTTTTTATCAGCTTTTTCTTCCAACACTCAAATTTATTGAAAAATTACAGCCAAAAAATACAAAAATAACTCTTGCAAACACATCCATTAAAAAGGCTGAAAATAAAATTGGTAGTTCAATATAATTTACTCTAGTGTTTTACACTATTCTTGAACTTTTTCTAGTATTTCTCTTGCTATCTAAATGCTTTTCTTAAATCTGCAATAGAAATTTTCCGAGTTGCATTACAACTCAATACCTGGATATTCATTTTCTTCTCATCTTGTTTCTCTTTCTCTCAGCTTCTGCTATTGATTTCTTGAAAGTGTGAGTTTTCTGATCTGTACTCTTAACTGCAACCATCAATCAAAGGTTTCCTGTTAAAACATAAAGTATTTTAGCCTTTTTTAGAAGATAAAAGTCTTCACGCTAAAAATTGTTTGAAAAAATACGTTCTGCTTCAGTAGTTTTGAATTAAAAAATTGCAATGGGCTTGTAATCGTGACTTACTTATGGGTTGCATGAAATCAATATTTTTATTGTTTGTTCGGTTCCTGTTATAATATAATCAATAATAGTATGATTCCTTCCTGGATAGGATTTCAGGCCACAAAAAGAAAGGGGAAATGGTCACGTAATATTAGGAAAATACTGATAATTACAATAAATAATATCGAAGGAATACGAATGACGCTTTAAATTATTACGGCCATTATGGGAAGATTCGAATGGATATTAATGAAGCACTTATTGATTTGAACTGGATAATTTAGTTTAGATAAAAATAAAATATAGAACTTTGAATATAGAATTTTAGACCCTATTAACAAACTTACATAAAAAATCTGGGTAAATAATTTTTTAATTTTGTTATCCACAATATAGCAACTATAAACTTGCCAAAATTTGAAAAATTAAACATCACTATAATGTTTCATTTTATTTACCATATAAAATATTGTGATCAAATAGAAATTTTTAACAATATTTCAGATCTAAACAAAAATATTATTTACGTTAAAGTCTATCCTTTCATCTTAGCACTAACATAATTTTTGCCCTTTGTTAAAAAGGTATTTATACTATCAGAATATATTTAAATAATACTGGAATATATGCATTAATAATTAATGTAAACAAATTGTTAAAGAAAAAAGGATTTTATAAACCATTTCACCTTAAAAATCTACCACATCGTCTAGTTCCGTTTTTAAGTTTAAGCTTACGTTTATACTTAAGATGGCAAGAACGCTTGCTAAAGGATTGCCGCACAAATTCATATTTATGGCAACCCTTACCATAGTCTAAAGTTATTTTTCGAGCAAAATATAGCTAAAATATTAGTTTTCGATGCTTAAAATGTCGCTCTCAAGTTGCTAAAAATTCATTCTGACCGTGCATAAGGTCTTTCCTTCTCGCTTCAATCAAAATGACGGGGTGAAGTCCCTCCTTCTATTTGTTTTGCCAATGATATCTCCGGATTAGAGTGTTTAAAGGTAATGCGCCGAATTTGTTAGAAATTTACTTCTTTAAGCGGAATTATATTTATTTTTACTGGCAAAGTAGGAAAATGCCTAGACTATGCATATAATGGTAGATGTTTATACACAAAGTATGAATTACGAGAATTATTTCGTACTTTTTCTCGGCATTGTATTTAATACTTAGCAATTCTGCAAAATGACAAGTGCTATTCAAGTAAAGTATGAAGGAATGTATCTGATAAGGCTATCATATATGTTACTGGCAACATCTGACAAAGTATAAGAAACGACGGCATTCTATAGAATGCTTAGGATTTGTATAGAATTCCTAGAAATTGTATAGAATGCCGGACATATTAAAGCAAAGTATGAAAAACCGACAAAAGTTGAAACGG
This sequence comes from Parasteatoda lunata, assembly GCA_949128135.1. Lineage (NCBI taxonomy): Eukaryota > Metazoa > Arthropoda > Arachnida > Araneae > Theridiidae > Parasteatoda > Parasteatoda lunata. The sequence continues at coordinate 60,021,368 of OX421973.1, read as the reverse complement.
CAGAATATGAAACAGTGGCATATTGTGATCGTGACACTGCCGAGTAAACCGCAAAGTAGAACTGGCTAATTCTGAGTCTCAGGCACGTGTTAAAACTTAAGTATTCGAAAGGAATCGGAGATGTATTTGATACTTTGCCGATTTCTCATCTGGCATTCTGTAGACTGCCTACGAAATGTGTCAAATATTTTACAATTTAGTTGCTTTAATGAATTAATGAAAAATTAATTAAATCAAATTAAATTAACATAAAATTACTTTTATTGGATGTAAAAATAATAATTTTTATTATGAGTAGAGTCTTTGGCCTGCTGTTGCAAGCTTGTCGAAATAATAAAATTAAATACAATTAACCTTTCACAGTTAATCCTTTATTTGTAAATTTCAAAAAAAGAAATATGTCAATAAAAAATTTATTTTAAAAGATTGATTAATGTTTCTAAAAATTAGTTTTATTGAATAATGTCTATATACTAACAATAATTTTTAACAACGAAAGAGTTATTCAATTTTAATGATAAGTAAAAGCACTAATAAGGTCAGTTTAAATTAAATTGTATAGGTTTGCAATACAGTAACCATTCGATAAATTGTATAATTATCTCGGATATTTTAAATTATATTTCAAAACCTATTTTATTACTCTGTACTTTAGAATTTAATGCAGCTTTACTAAAATCGACTTTTATTCCCTACTCTATATGGTGACACAGAAAACCTCTTTCGAAACTTGTTTTATTCAGTGGCCTGGATTCCAAAAACCTCGCCAATTCTGATTCTATCAATACTTTCTTAAGATTTTTCCCTAGACCTTCCCTCTCACAACACGGGGAATTTCGTTTGTCTGAAAAACTCTTTTTTTTTTTTTTTTTTTCCTTTTCGGTCCCATAAATATTAACTACTGTTTGTCGTTGACAGGTGAGGAGAAGAGTTCTTTCTTCTAAAGTCCACTGATCAGAGGGATTTTCGGACGAGTGTTTAGGACGTTAAAACAAACATGTTCTGAAAGAATTCGAATTGAGAGTCATGAAGGCTTTCTCAGGACTTTAATGACTCGTCGTGGGAATACTTTCGACTCTGACATGTGCTTTTTATGAAGCTACTTCACTTTTTTAAATGATAAAGTTAATTTTGTTTTCTAAATTGATGTTCTAAAGCGTTTAATCTACCTTACGATATGAATAGACGCTTTTAGGCTTTTATTTTAAAAAAAAAGCATTTTCAAAAAAGTATTCTAAAGTGTAAAAATAATAATAAATTTGAACTAAAAATGCATAAACCTACTTACCAGTGTGCAATATTCAAGTTGCTTAGGATATAAACATAACTTCTTAAAATAATTATATAAGCATTTATTTGAAATAATTTTCCCCAGAAATATATTTAAAAATATTAGTAATATTCAAATTGATTAATGATTAACTACATCACGTATAAATACACAACATAATGACAAAAATTCTCAAAACTTCTTATTTATCATAAAACTTTTCTTATTAATCAAAGTTTAAGGACGAATACTGCATCCTATAAAATTGAAGCAGAATCGGTCAAATACATCCTGAGAATTTGAATTTTTAAGAAGGATATATATATATATATATATATATATATATATATATATATATATATATATATATATATATATATATATATATATATATATATATATATATATATATATATATATATATATATATATATATATATATATATATATATATATATATATATATATATATATATATATATAATATATATATATATATATATATATATATATAATATATATATATAATATATATATATAATATATAAGTTCAAAAAGAAGATAAAACAAAGAAAAATTACAAACAATTAAAAAAAATGGAGGAAAAAGAAAATTATTAAAAAAAATAAAATCTGGAGGGGATAAATATATATATATATATATATTTGCGGCTTCCGCCCCTTGACTTACAGGCTTTGGCTAACCTAGGTTCTTCTTTATCACGTATTAAATATCTGAACAGTCGTTACGGTTTCAGCATTGTCGCATCAAAATATCCTGTAAAATTTACGGACATTGTTTCAATAAAAAAAACTTCAATTTCATTTGTTTTTGATAAAGTTTCGCAAGAAAAATACTTCGTTGAATATTACTAGTTCATGGTTGTAAAATAAGGAAAACGGTTTTCTAATTGATAACAAAAATGGTAATGTAAACTAATAACATACACATTTAGTTTCGTAATGTGTTTTATTTTATGACAACATAACATTTTTAAATAAAATAATTACACTCTGCGATAGTTCAAATAGACAAAATCTCTTCTTTTTGGAAGTTTATAATCTATTTTGAAGACCATGGAAATAACCTTTCTTATACATCACAATTTTAAAACTGTGATATTTTAACACTATCCTCGTCAATATAAAATCTAAATTGCAATTTGAAATTCCGTCTGTGAAGATACATTTGAAAAAAAATATATGCAGTAATTTTGGAGATAAAAAAAGATGATTATTAAAGCACAATTATTTTTTTCAACTTTGTAATATTTCTGTGCTAAATAATTTATAGCCAGATTTGATTCCTTATAAAATAATAGTTAAGCAAAATAAAATTAAACAAAAATGTTCAATTTGCTGAAACATCAGTTATTGATTTATTTATTTTCGCTATAATATTACGCTGATTTTCTTAGGTAAAAACGTTTTTAAGTAAAACTAAAGATACCAAAATCGCTTATTTAAAATATTGCGATGAGGACAAAATAATAATAACTAAAACATAACGATGGTTTCACGGAATCCGAACAAACAATTTTCTTTCTCGAATCTTAGATATACTCTTGGTTTTGAGGAATCTAAAAAGTGCTTTTTCAATTTATATGCTTTTTATAACAGCCAATAAAATCCAATAAGAGGAAGGAAATATCTGCATCAATTTTTATTATGCATATTCCTTAAGTAAATCCTCAGAGAAATCTTACTTGTTATGGGAATAGAGCTTATTTTCTTCGGAAACTCAACCTACTTATTTTTTAAGTTAAAATGAAACTACGAAAGAAAGGGAATTGATCCAAAACAAAATAAATAAATAGACAAGATAAACCTGTAATCCTAAAGGAATATCTGGAAACTTCCTTAAAAATACAAAGCAATGGAGGCAAAGATTTAGGACTTTAAAACCTTTTTCGCACGTGATGTTTTTGAAACAAATAGAAGGGAAGATGAAACTACGGATGGAATAAAAACATTTTTTTTCTCCGTATGCACTTATATCGCAGTAGAACAGGAAGAGAAAAAGAGAAGCAGTTTTTTTCCATGGAAATGAGGGATGTGGAATATTACGAAAAGCTTGTAGAAAATATATAAAACAAAGGGCAATTACTGAAACGATTTGTCTGTAAATGATATTTTGAAACTTTAAAAAACTTATTATGGTTTTGTGAAATAAATTTTTTTTAAAGAATCTGTTTTTTTTAGGAAGATTGTGATTTGATTCACGGAATGACTTTTGCTTTGTCATCATTTTTTTAGTTATCATGATTGGCGAAGTAAATTGTTTGTTAGCTTGTTTTATAGTAAAATATGTTGATAAAGTAGACAATATGTAAACAATAATATGATGATGAAATCTCCGTATGCATTTTTATCGTAGTAGCATAGGAAGAGATTGTGAGCCAGTTTTTTTCTTGTAAACTAGTTATGTGGAATATTACGAAAAGCTTGTAGGAAATATATAAAACAAAAGGCATTTACTGAAAAAATTTGTCTGTGAATGATATTTTGAAACTTAAAGAAAATTATTATGGTCTTGTAAAACATAAATTGTTAAAATTCTGTGTTTCTTATGTTTATTAAGATTTGATTCACTTTATGACCTTTGTTTTGTTGTCATTTTAAGTTATAATCTGGTGTTTGGTGGAGTAAATAATTCGTTAACTTGTTTATGGATGGTGAAATGTTGATGAATTAGACTTAATAATAGGATAAGTTTATCAAAGGGATTTAAACATACGTTTTTCAAAATGAAATTGTTGTTACAGATAAAGGATATGAAAATAAATGTTTAAGGAGATCGCATTTGTGATGTCATTTTCAGATATGATTATATTTCGATAGTAAACGGATGAGGTGATATTTGGCGGAGTAAATAATGTGCTAATAAGTATGAAATATGATAAAATGCTTATTTAGTTTATTAAATGTGAGGAAAAATCTTAGAAAAAGATATTTATTCATATATGTCTTACAAAACTGAATTGTTTGCATGGATATAAGGGGTGATAACGATTGTTATAATACACATAATGTATATTGGACAACTTCAATTATTTTTTTCAACTTAAATTTCTCATAAGTACGACAGAAAAGAATTGTATCGAGGAAATTGAATTGATTTACGGACTCAAAGACATATATTTTGATTTTTAGTGGGTATAAATCTACCGTTTTGCTCAATACCATTATAAACCTGGTTTTATCTTAGCTACAGGTCAAACAAATATCTTTTAAGACTGTTTCAAGAAAAATACTAACTTATAAATGCTACCAGAAGAACCTGTTTACTTCATCCAATTTTGTCAGTATCAATTGAAATTACAAGATTTTGGACATAATTATGTAAAATTGCATGTTGTTAAGACATTTATTTGTGTAATTTTAAAAAATAATAATTTCGAAAAAGAATTTTTTTTTATATAAAAAACGAAGCAATGCCACATTTTTAGATAAAACTACTGTAGCATTATTTATTTATAAGAAAAATCTAAAAATTTTGCAAAAATTATTCCGAAAAGAGATAATGATAGCAGCATTAAATTGTGTCATTTTAAATTTAAATTTTTATTTTTTTATTTTTGTTTCATTGACATAAAATGATTATAAATATCTTGTATCTTGCATTATTGATTGCGTATATTCAGTTTCAAAAAAAATAGTTTTCCAGAAGCCTCTGGGGAATGAAAAAATACTTCTAAATTATATTCAATCCATTTTATTTAAACCTTATCTTTAAATCGTGTCTCTGATTTTCATTTTATTTGAACAGACGGAAAAGTATTTTACAATGTTCTTTTTGTTCTACTTCCTGATCTATTTGAAATTTATTTCAGGCTCAATTTAGGCATCAAAATCAGTTTCAAAAATGTATTATGCAAGCGTTAATATATTTATATCGTCAGGCAAAGGAAGAGCTCATTTTAACATTCATAGTTCATATTATTGTTCTATAATTCATCTGTTTCTGATTCTAATCAATGCCTAAAAATAGAAAACCGACATTTTTTTTTTTTCATATCTATACACAAATTTTCCTTAAGTTTTGTATCTGACTTCATTGGTTAACTGTTGTTATATTTTTCTAATTATAAAGTTAGTCATACAAGAAAATTACTTGTCGAGTAAATGGCACACTGATATCTTCGTAAGGATCACGATATATTTCATAGTATGGATTTTAAATTCACGTATGTATAGTATTTCTTTATTTTTGTTTTCTACGACTAAGATTATACATTGCAAAAATATCCCTTAAAATATATAGTTTTAAACTGGGAGGTGGGTTGGTTGTGCAAAAACGTAAAGTTTCCGGAGTCATCAGAAGCTTCAAGACTTTTTACCATGCAAGAAGAACTAGGTGTGTTTCGGTCAAAAATGCAAAGAATATATCGTAATGGAATCTGGTTATTTACCGTGACAGTTACGAAGTAAACCTGCACTCTAACCAGAAGTGAATATTTCACGTCGGAATAAATTTTTGAGACCAGTCATCGCTGAGATTTGAACCTGGTTAACCTCATTGAGAGGAAGGCTCTCTGTCCCTTGAGTCACTGCAGTTCAAGGGTTTTTCTATGAAAAATTTTAATAGGGAGAATTTCGCTTCAATATTGTATCAATTTGACAGTAAAGTCGAATCACAGTTTTATTTATACGATGTTCAATACCATGAAGTAATTTCTAAAAAGTAAGATTATGTTTAGAAAATAATAGTAGGAAAGGTAAAGTTATATTACGGACATCAATACTTGTTAAAATCTAGAATTTCAGCTGATGGTTTTAATTCGTTTGTAAAAGACGGAGAAAAACCGTTTTTTTTTTTTTTTTTTTTTTTTTTTTTTTTTTTTTTTTAAAAAACAAAATTGCCTTAAACCGTTAAAGGGAATCTGTAGAGCATATACCAATAATGCTGAAAGTGACCTTTTTCGATGTAACTTTTCTCAGCATCTAAACAAGATATTGATTCAGTTTTTTTTCCATTGAATATTTGCATACACATATATATACTGTGATAATTGTTAATAAATATCTATGGCAGAAATGTTTTCAAAATTATGAAATGAGAACTTTTAATTTTTTAAAAGTTTCATTATTTTTGAGCAATACTTTTTCATAACTGAAAAAGTATTCATGTTAGCACTAAAACGGTATCACATCATGCAACAGATATAATCTGAAATTTCCCCAAGAAATTTCAAAGAGATATCAGAAGTAGTTTCTTAGAAAAGATATATCGGACAAGGTCAGTTTTAGCATTTTTGACACACGCCCTACCGCCTCCCCATAAATATATGAAGAAACTCCGAAACGCATGTTACCTGTCAATGAGTTGGAAAACGCATTTTCTATTTCCAGCTTAAGTCAAATAGAATAAAGGTACGTAAATTCCAATTAGCATCCGATGAAGGCAAGCTGAAAGGAAGTTACAAGGTTTAAAATGAACTAAAATCATTCTTAAATTCTGAATAATATATGTTGCTTCTAAGCTAAATATCAGTGACATAAATCATGTGCATCATTCTTCCAGTCTAAGTGAATGTATCTGATGATAATATCATCAGAGACATTAATGTCTCCGATGATATTATGATATCTAAATGATATTTCTCAGAAGTCTCGTTATGATAAATATTTGGCATATTTGTCTTATATTTATATTTGTAATTTTTTTTTAATTTATTGGTAATAAGCGAGTTAGTCGCAAAGAAACACAATAAAATTGTGATAATTCTATGGCGATCTTTTAATTCAAATTTAGACATGTACAAAGTAATACTCATAAACAATTTCGCACTCTTATGGAAAAATAAAAATAATAATTTTTCAATCGCAAACTTTGTATAATAAAAAAATAATAATTCCATGCAAATAAAATTAGGTAATATATGTCTCCAAAAACATTATTTTAATGGTTTGTTCATCCTTATTTCTAACTCTTTTCGAAATTATTTTTGAATCGCGTGAGCTTTATCAATAAACCCTTGAAAACTATTAAAATGTCCTTCCTATGACTTGGTTTAAAGTTTTTTCTCCTTTTTTTTTAACATTTCGTGTTTGAGTGTTCGATAGTTCACGTAATCATCTACCTATACTCCATTGTAATCTAGCATATGTCATTGCAATCTCTGGGCTATTCTTGGCACGCGAATGACTAATTTTTTTTAAAAACAAAATGAATAAAATACGCAGATTCAAGCAATAAGTATCACACATGACAACTTTACAAACAGAAAATATAATTTTTTTTCCATATAAAAACTCAGCGCTCAATATATCTCTTTCGTTCTCCTTAAAACTAAGACACTATTTCAAATTAGAATTACCAATGGTTCCTTTTGCTTAGACAAAACTTTGAAACGATTGAAAACACGATAGTTTCTAATAACTATAATTGTGTGTGTGCCGTATTAAAATTTGTTTGCCATTCCATATTTCGTTTGAGTGATTAAATTAGTTATGCTTTAGTCTGGAAATTACAAATAATTGATGTTGTGATTCATTGGAATGTTGTTTAGTTTCTGCGCCTATTGATACATTTTCGAAATCAGACAGAAATTCTTCAAAAGAGTATGAGCATATTTTTCATTGCTTGAAATATCTAAATCTACTTAACTGGTACCACATATATCTTCAACATTAATTTAAGTAATAAAATTTTCCATATTTTCAATAACATATTTCAATATCTGCATTTCCACTTTTTTACTTTCAATTATTCTTTCAAAATTTATTATGTGTATTAATTGAAGAGTTTACCATTTTCTCATTAAAGCTAAAGTATGTTTGTCGCAATTTCAACTTAAAAATTGATAGATCTACAGTAATGACAATTGAATTGTTCTATATTATTTCTATATTATTTAAGAGTATTTGAATTTAATGTACTTCATATAATATTTTTAAAAAATTTATTTGAAGTGTAAGCAAACACGGAGTTTTATTTTTAATCAAAGTACTAACCAGTTAGTTTTAGATAAATTTTATAAAAGATAATTAAAGTCGTAGTAAAAATGGTATTTACTTTAAAATTGGATTTATTTTGTGTCAAATTTAAAAAACTATATATATATATATATATATATATATATATATATATATATATATATATATATATATATATATATATATATATATATATAGTAAAAAGAAACGATATTCAACTATGGAAAAATGAAAATTTAATTTGAACTGTCAGTACATCTATTAAAGTTATGTAGCATATTTTAAACAACATATGTCCCAAAAAGAAAAATATTGAAAAAGTTTATTAATAACATGATCTCAAAATTAATCTTTTTTTTTCTCCCACATTACAACTTCAAGAATATTAAACATAAAAAAACAAAATTTGTTTAGGAAAGTTTAATGAACTCTCATTTCTCCACCGAGTCATTACACTCTGATTTATTTAAGAAATTTATTAAATTATAGACTACGGAGTAATTTTTGCGTTAAGAATTTTCCATTTATTTTGCAGCTGAAAATTATAAGCTCCTTTTTTTCTCATCTCCTGGGATAGACGATATAGCATTCATGACTAATTATCCTAGTATCACAAACCTATCACACCTTTCCTGCTTATTTTTTCTTCCTCTAGATAGCAAGGATAACTCGGAGAATTTTCCCATCAATTTAAAGAGACAAAAAAAAAATAGAAAATGAAGTTGCTGCAACATTCTTCAAGCCTCTAGCAGCTCAAAAATTACTTCACTTACACCACCTACCCTCTCTGATATGCAGCAGTGAAACTAAATATACTTTTTCAAATCGATTTTTCTACGTTTGCTCGGTTATGTTAATGCAGAAGGAAAGAAATAGATTTTTCGCCTGAAAAGGAAATTTATTTGATAAATAAAGTTTAACTTTTTTTTTAGTGAAAAGCATGCTTTCGATAAAGTTTCAAAATACCATTGGAATTTTAAGAGGCACAGAAAAACCTTAAAAGATATGCTTACGAACAGCATTGATTGGGTTAGAGTAAGATGCTTTTTACGCAGTCAGACTTATTTTATATGATAGTAGTAATATTAAGATTTAGTAGTACTTATTTTATATGATAGTAGTAATATTAATATTTAGTAGTACTTATTTTCCGCAGCATCAAAATCTACTTAGAACTCAATTATTTGTTTTTAAATATAATTCTACGAAGTCTGTGTAGCACAGATTTAAAATAAACATGATATAAAAGTAATACTTTCTCAAATGGTGTGTTGCAGAGTCAGGCTTCACCTAAACAAAGAAAAAATAATAGTTAAAACTGCCAGAAAATAGAAAAATGTATTGTGTTTTTGGGTCTGTGGGAGCACGAACAAGCTCAGTAATTTTTAACAAAGCGCTTGACAATGATTTTGATAAAGTTAACAATAAAATATGGTTTTATAATACAGGGTGTTCCGAAATTCTCTTTACAACTTCAAAAATTCATAACTTCGAAAATAAACAAGACATCTGTATTCTGTCTTTTGCATGTATTACTGCAACTAATAAAGTTTTGTTTAGTACACTCCAACATGCGCACCATTGGTGGCCCTAAGCACTTCCAATCTGTAATCAATTTCAAGCCAGGTATTGTAAAGATAATTTTGGAACACCCTGTATAATAAAAATTGGTAAATGTAGAAATACAATTTGGTCATTTTATCATGATACGAGTACTTTAGAGTATGGCGTAAAAGCCATTTGTTCTGTAAAATTTACTTTTTATATTTAGATGTTCACTAAATGTGTGGTAATAGAACTATAATTTTGAAAATGCGAATTTCCAGTGAAGTGTGTCTATATGACTAGAAAAATTACCAAATTAATGAATTAAGAACTGCATACTTTTTGATTTGTGTTTCCAGAATTTTTTTTTTTTTACTCTGAAAGTACATTACAGTACAGTAATTTCACTATATTCTTTCACCGGATGCTACCACTCTTATAGTCTACTTACAGTTGGACCTTTACAAAAGGACATATTTATTAGAATGTTTTAATTTTGTTACCTTGTTACCAAAACAGTATTAGAAATCATGATAAAAACTGTTTATGGCTTAATCTACCTACAACTCAAATTTATATGTTCCCATATATTACAAGAAATTATATGTTGTTAATAGTAAGCAGTTTAGGGAAGTAATTCTACATCTGAGGATTTGTGATAAAACTTATATTTTTCAGCAATCACCAATTGGTTCACTTTCGGGTGTACTCTTACATGGGATCATTTTCTTTTGAGAGTAATATTGAATCCTAAGCATTAGTATAACAAAAAATAAAAATTGTTTATTATTCTTCTATGGTAAAACCTACTGACAGAATGTTTAAAACTAATCATAGAGCGAGACTATACTAGGTGTGCCCTAAATCAGACTGCTAGAGGTTTAAATATTCATCACAAATATTTAATAAGTTACACTGCAAGTTACAAACTAATTATTTTACTTTGTCTTATTAATCGTTATCCCTTTACGTTACCAAACTATCTTTAATGAAAGTAATGTGTGAATGCAACCATTAAATCAGGAATCCGATATTAATCAATAGAATATTCTTAGACACATATAATATTATATGGTTTTCCAATAAATAAATTTCTTGAATAAACCCATGTTCCAAAACCGTGCTTCTTACATAATTTACAAGAATTGTTTTAAAAAAATAATGTGTTTTAGCGATCGAAAATCTTTATTCAGTCCTTCTTAGTGTGTTACAAATGATTTTAATTATTTTTAATCATTGAAAAGAATTTATTTTGCTTTTGCGTTACAATTTGCTGTAAAAACCGAAAATGTTCAGTAAATTTTTTCACTTCTTGAATCAATCCAGATATTTTATTTATTCACAAGGCATTAATTTATTTTAATAGGTATTTAAAATGATGCTTCATTTTTTACAAAGCAATAACTTTAATAAAATCTTAAACTGTAATGAATTGTCAAGAATACTACTATTTTTCTCTTTACATTTCGATATCCAATATGGCGTTCATTTTGTTTTGCTATATGCTTTTATGTACAATATGTATTGAAACTCTACCTTGGTGTAAAGTAGTTGCCCCAATTTTGTGAGTTAAGATACGCTAAAAAATTCTTATAGTGTAGGAATTCAAGGGATAGGAGCAACAGAATAGACTAAAAAAATGAAGTTATAAACGTTTGGCAGGGAAATGGCACGTAGACAAACTCATATCGTATTTTCAATTGCCTATAAGAAAAATTTCAAATAATCTAGATAATTTGCTTAATTGTATTCAGCTCTATAAAAGAGAAGCTTTTACAAAGCTAATAATGAGATAAATAGATTCTTTTTTTTAATTTGTCATACGTTATTCAGAACACGTTTTTCCTATTAACTCTTTTTTTTTTTCTATACACAAATCATGCGGTTAAAAAAAAATTTATGTTGTAACATCTAAAAATAAACTAACAGTATATAAAATAATCATATTGTACAACTTTTTCAATATTTGTCATTGAATGTAAAAAAAAAAAAATTAAAATAAATCGAAGGACTTTTTAACTAATAAATTTTGTTCCATTTCATAAAACTAAAAATGTTTAACAGTTATTCTAAATTTAACTCCTTAAAATTATGGAATCATCTGTTAGAACATTTGGGGTTAAAATATGTTTCATCAAGTAATATATGGAAATCAAATAATGTATCTTAACTTTTCATGTTTTTTGAAATTTATACAAAATGGATTATTTATACCCACATAACTTGTTTCTCTCTGGAGATATTTACATTTTGAAACAATCTTGAGATTATCCAAATTGTTGATTTTTCTGAAAAAACAGCTATATTTTATCTAAATTACTTGATGAAAAATTATTTTTATAGGGACACAAATCCCCTCTCCTTTTTCCGATCAAAATTAAAAATTAAACAAATGCTGCGTAAAGTATAAAAACTCAAACATTCTAAATTTGCATGTCATACTACATATTTTTGTCTATCAAATAAAAAATAAAGAAAATGCTACGCAAAATATAAAAGCTCAAAAATTCTAAATTTACATGTCATACAGGCAACACAAATTGATAAAAATTATACTTTTAAATACATTTGTTTCCCTGTAAAACGTACATTGAAATAAACAATACCTAAAGCTTATCTCTGCGAAAAAATCCATACCTATCTATCTCAATATTTTTCAATTTGATTTAATCTAGTGGAATTGTAGAGAATCGCTTACTCCTTTTCATAATATTTACGAACATATATCTTTAGAGTGATTTATGCATCGGTAAACTCGCACACACAAATAGAAAGATCGAAAAATAGGTACTGTCTAAGTACAACGAAACGCGAAACAAGTAAGTTTGAAAAGAATTCTATTCTCCTTAGAATATATTTCAAGAGAATAGATACAAATTACCGTTCTGTATTCCAGATAGATATGTTTTGTACTAGATGCTAAGTGCGTCAAGCTTGTAGACTTGGATCGTTACATAAAAATGTATTTAGTTGGTTGAGTTTATATTTTTTTCTATCGGTTCTTTTATGATGTTTATATTTCATTTTTTTCTACTTTTTCAGCTTCTCAAATGTAAATAAAAACCATTTAAGCGAGTTTTTATAGTTTTCAGATAGCTTCTTGGAATAAATTATCCCTGAAACTATCCAAAATAGAAGAGTTTTTCAAGAATCTCTTTAGTGGATTATATTCTTTATTTTTTTTTTTCTATCTCAAGAAAGAAAAAGATTCTTCCAGATTGGTTAATGATCAATAAATTGAATTCAAATGAAGTGGAAGTTTTCTTCTTTACAATTTAAACCCTTTTATGACGCGTTCACGAACATTAAATAATGTTTTAATGTAATATTTTTAGTTATATAAAACAATTTACATATTTTTTTTTTCTATTCTTAGTTTAAGATAACTGTGTTAAAAGATAACTGTGCAATTAAGAGATTTGCAGATTTAAAATACTTTTTCATGCCATGTGTAAATCACGCAACGTCACGTATCACGTGATTTTTTTTTTTTTTTATTAAAAACATTTTGGAATGTTTTTTTTTTAGTTTTCAGAGCATCTTTATAATTTAATTTTAATTAATGTCACCTAAATTCAGTTAAATCTTTTTTTTAGTGCTTTTACTCCAATTCCAAAAAGTGAAATAACTATTTTTTTCATTAAATGAGTAAAATAATGTTCTTACTGAATTAAACAAATTAAGTTAAAATTTATTTCAACCATAATTTAATTAGTTGATAAAAAATTGGATAAATTAATCTTAATCATTACATATTTTTCTTAAGATAACATATTAAATTATGGGGGATATTAATATTAATTGCAGACTTGTTTTTTATTTAATATTCTTATGACACATAGTTCAAGGTATTAGAGTTTATAAACATTTATTACTTTAATGTTCTGAGCCCTATCAATATATACATTATGAAATATGGGAGACTGACAAACGAATATTTTTGGAATTTACTACTAGTACAGTATAAGTTCTATCACAAAATTTATAACATAACAATTATTTTTGACCGTGATGTTTTTTTTTTCAAAGTTTAATTAAAATTTCTTTAACATTTATCAATTACATTTACATATTTTTTTCAATCTTAAATCAAAACTAGGCTTGTTACAAATAAACTCCCTACATTTACAAACTGATATTGCAGAAAATGTTAGTATATAAACAGTTTTGCACTAATAAAAAATATCTCTAATAATTATTTTCTAACAATTTCAAATATTTTTTTTTATTTACCTGGCTCAGTATTTCTCATTTGATATTGTGGTTTTCAACAGATTTAGTTTGGTTTTCAATTTGATTCTGTTTGGTTCATCAAAAAGATTTTCATAATCAATGCAACATTGCTCTATATTCATGGCAGATAAGTAATTAAGTACAAGAACAAGGCCTTATCGTTTATATCAAACTTCTAAGATGTTAGCCTTATTGACTGAAAGATGTCTTTATTTGATTCAGTGTAAAAATATACAATTGCGATATTTTTATGTGTGTAAAAGACAATATTTAAATTTCTCCACCCTTCTTTTTCCTGCATTCAATTTTTTTTTTCATTCTGCATAGCAAAAAAATAGGTTACTGATAATACTTATCATATAATAATTATAATTATTCTTAATCATATAAAATCACAGGATATGTAATTGAGAAACCAGCTCCTATATATCAATCTCTAATACATCTGTAAATAAATGTAAACAACAACAATATTTAAAGTATTTACTAGATCTAATTATTGAATATTGAAGATATTGTACTCACCTGTAAATGTTTTACGCACTTGCTAGAAGCTCGATCCTAGTGCATGTTACAGTATGGTACAATATGGATTTACCTTGAGTAACTTTTGTTTCTTGATTCGTTCGGCAAAAAAAAAATTAAAAAAGAAAAGAAAAGCAAGTGAAACCTGTAGAAGTACAGTTATATTCTTAGAATTGTTTGTTGAACTCAACATTTCACTTTCACATGTTCAATTTTAATACTTTTATAAAGGAATTAATTTAATACACTTTATATATATGTGTGTACATGTATGCATTTTAAGTAGAAACATTGGTAAAATACTCCGGAAAACTTTTGCATTAGAAATATTATAAACGATACATTAAATTATGCTTTGCCTTTACAAAAGTATCTCAGATCTTAACTATATTGTAACAAATGTAAAAACACTTGTGGCAACGAAAATTATTTTTTTTTTTTTCTTCTTTGAAACCAAATGCTTCAGTGATATCGGCAAAATCAAAAAAGAAACGCCGATTTCGTAGGCTTAAAATTTATTGGCCCCTAGTGGAAAGGGAAGCCCAAATTGCCGCCACTTTTTTTTATTTCCTCTTCCAAGTGTCCGCCTGCCTTTCAAATTAATGAGAAGCCTAAATCCAGTACATTGCAACCGCAGAATCAATACAGGCAGGGTATATTTAGACGCCACTTAGCGTATTCGTGGCAGAAGCTACTACAATTTAAGCCTTTTTTACGGCGAGAAGAAAAGTTTTTCCCAGTTTCTTTCTTTGATGAGTTTTTCCAGTTATTCCCTTTTTTCAGAGGAAAAAGAAAATACTCTTTCTGACCTATTTTATGCAGATAAAAGAAGAACCTAAAAGCGATAATGTGTTGTGAAGACGGGAAAGAACTCAATGGTTTGAGGCTATCAAATTAGTGCAAGAAAATGAATTTGGCAGTAACAGCTTGAAAAAGTATTTTCATATATTTACAAAAAATAAGCACCGTATGCTATTTTTCTTTTAAAGAGTTTTTACGGAAATAATAATTTTATTTTATTTTATATATATTTTTATAACTAATTAATATAATCTAAACTTTAAACAAACAAAAACATCCATTAATCGACACAACTGTTTAAATGTTTTATAATTCGGTATTATTAAGTAGATTTCATTTGATTAAAACCATATTGGGATAAACAACTAATGGAAAACTAGGAAATATTGTTTTAAATGCTTATTGTTTCACAAAATCTTTTTTTACATAATAATTTATGTAATTAATTTTTATTTGATATAGCGTATATGAATTTCTTCCATAAATTACGTTTTGCAGTAATATATTATATATAACTAACCAATACATACGTTTTATGCATTAGAATTTAATATTATCTCTTATATAATATATTTTATTACTATGTTTCCTTTTTTATGTTTATAAATCATGTTTTACTGCATATTTAGAAAGTATATAACAATATTTGAGATTTACATTAATAACACACAGTTCTTTATTTTTTCCTAATTTGTAATTTTGCTCTTTTAGTAGTTGAAAAATCTAATTATATAAATGATAAATCTTAATTTTAAAGTTAAAATATTTTATTGATTATTTAATATGAGTCTGTATTCTTATGAATAATGAGCCTGTATGTGTGAATAAGAAGTGTGTATTTGTATGAGTAACGAGTTTATTTACATATACATTTTTTATTCTACTTCTTTACGATGGAAAAATAATATATTTCTATTGCTATTGTTATTCTATTTGATTTCTAACATCATCAAAAAGATACAAAAACACATGGACCCTACTGAATTCAAAATGGAAAGATATATTTATATCTCTCAAAACTTTGTGCTTAAAAGTTTTTTAGCTCACGTGAAAAGTAAAACTTCTTATACTTGGAAACTCTAATATACCAAAACTGTTTACCTAGACAATCTAATGTTTGACAATAGTGAACTTCTTTAGTTTTAAAAGTATTCATGTTGAACAAGTCGACGTGTATCAATTGCTCAAAACCAAGATATCAGTCATTAATAATAAAAATAAAATAGGTTAAAAAAAAATATCACAAATAAAGAGCGCAAATTTTCTAGCGACAAAAAAATGAAAAATAAAAGTGCGAAAATCAAAAAAGAAAAACACTTTATTAATTGTCTATCAGTGAATAAAAAAACATTTTCTATATAATATAAATAAATTTTTTTTTATGAAACAAAGAATCTCTCTTCAAGTATTATTTAGTTATTATATCAGCCGATTATCTATAATGACAAAATTAAGAGTTTGTGTGTTTGTCCAATTTTTTTTTATTATTATGCTTTTAAAATGTGTTACATGACACTATTTTCCGATACTCAAACAAATTTAAACGAATTTAAGTCTGATTTTAGTTAGGATGCTTTAAATTGTTTAGTCGTTTAAGTCATTCTCTTTTAGGCCAACATTTAGAGATCCACCTCTTGAATTTTAAGTTGAAAAAATGCTGTAATTTTTTTTAAAACATTTTGACATTGATATTTTCAATTAAATCTAAAGAATAAACACATATATTCGGTTAAAATAGAAGATATAAAAATTGTACTAAAATGTTCCAATTATGCTAATTAAAATGCATTTGTACGTAATTTCTATTAAAAATTAACAAAAACATTTTATTTTAAATACATGGCATTTTACTTCTGTTTTAATTTTTTTAAATATTAGATCATTCAAAAGAAAATTAAAGCGTTGCGATCAAAAGAAAGATCATTTGAGATTTTCGTTTTTTCAAATACATGTTTTCAATATTAAATTACCAAGAAACACAATTTTTTTCTCGAGATTATTCCATCAAGAACAAATGTTTTATTTTTATATTTTTATTTTAACATGTATTTTTGCAAATGATAAGATAAAATTCTCAAAGGAAATCTAATCGTAATCTAATTTAATACAATAAAGTATTCTATCTTAATATTTTTCAAAATATATTTTTTTATGCAACTCAACCTAATTTATCTTCTAATACGACCGCTCAAAATTTATTGATTTTACATTAACATATTAATTTTTCAAAAACATTTTAACTATTATGTTAAGAGCAAGTTAATATTATTTTTGCTTAAGTGAAAGAATTTCCCTAAATATTTGCTTAATCAAATAAGGATGATAAAAATAAAAAGTAGACTATAGTATGTAAATATATAATCAAATATATTTGTCCTCTCGAATATGTTTTTTTCGCAGATTTTTTTTTTAAATTTTATTTATCTGTTGAATAAAATGGCATTTTTACATTACTACACTCAAACTATTAATATTTTTTAAAAAATCAGTTTTTCTGCTTTTCACTAAGTTAAAATATTGTTATTTAATTTTTTTTTCCTTATAAGGTTTTGACAAAGACTCTAAATATTGTCAATGAAACAGTGAAGTAATATTTTATAAATGAATAATTATTTATTTAATTATTAATAACAATTGCATATACATTCATAGATATAAACTAACAAACAGGAACAACTACATAACTTTTGAAACAATTGGGGAAATTTCAGTTTTTGTTGCTTTGCTTAGAATATTGGAACAAAAATTCTCTTTTATATGTATTTCGCTCATTGGATTTTATGGTATAACTTAGAAAGCAAATACGAATGATATAATAAAACACAAATTTTTAAATATCAATGTCTGTGTAATCTTGTTATGTGTTATCAAAATATGTGTTATCAAAATATGCTTAATATTAAAAATATAGAGAAAAATGGAAAATAATAAAGATTTATGAAAAAAGAAGAAGATCACTTGTTCCAATAAAATAGTTCTAAAAATGTTGTTTAGACATTTTATTTAAACAAAATATTAAAAAGCCGGAAAACAAAATAATTAAGAGATATAGCCTCTTCATCAGCTCACACGATTATGACTGCAAAAAGGGTGCTTTCTAATATTGTATCAATGGCGCAAAATCAAAATATATCTATACAATAGTCTAAGGAGCACTCAAAAAATTGAAACGAAAATAGAACACATTAATTAAAAGATATATACGAAATAAAACATATCAAGCAAAAGAAAGAAAATAAAATGTAAAGAAAATACCGAACAAAACACAAAACGAAATCTATGAAGTCGAGTAGCGAATTCAAATGAGCTTGCATGTACCGGAATCTTTCAAGAATGGTTTAAAATATTTTCGTAATAAGGTTACCAGATTTCAAAATATGAAAACAGAAGTGTAATTAGAGTATCTTTTATAGCGCGTTTATATATATATATATATATATATATATATATATATATATATATATATATATATATATATATATATATATATATATATATATATATAAGAATTTCTTCTTTTTAATATATTTTTTATATAATTTTTTTTGTAATTTGACTTTATTTATTAATTTTTTTTTCTAAATAATGCTAATATTTAAAAAATGTTATTAAAAATTTTATTAGTTAAAAATATTGTAAAAGGTTTAATGTTGCCCAACAGCAAAGTAGTTCCCTAAATATTTTCTCTGAAAAATAAAGAAAAAAGTAAATCAAAGAATGTAAACTTATCTCATAAGTGTAATTAATAGTAATATTTTTGTAAATTTTATTACATCTTAATTATACTGTGTAACTCATATGTACTTTTGAAATCTCAAAAGATTTATTGGGAAAATATACGTTTCAAATAAAAATAAAGGTCATAATCCTTTATTACCATCTCCTCTTTTTTTGAGGAAAAAGAATTATTCCATTTCTCTACTTTATCAGAAGATACTTTTGGCAACATCCCAAAATATCATGTACTTCGCATTGTAAATAAAAAGTAACTACAACCGTATCTTTCGAAAGGAAATGGCGAGTCATTCTGCGTTATTATAATGACGTTGACAGTTCTTTAAGATGTTCTTCGGCCTCTGCGAGTGGGAGGTAGAATCATTTATTGTACATAGTTGGGCGGAGTTTATAACGGCGAAAAAAATTAGTCTTGTATGAGGAGCGGAACACTGTAAATAAGAAAAGAAATAACTACATTGCTAGTTATCTTTCCCTGTTTTGTTGTCATTGATGCGTTGGAGAGAATGTCATTTACTTCCCTATTTTTGTCACGTGCCACGGAAGTTAGAGCGCGAACTCGTTTTGCAAATGGAACCACATAGCTTCTTATAGAAACCATAATAAAAAAAATGAAATTCTTACGGAATGGGCTAACAAAGATTTAGAATGTATCCATATATGTTTGTGCTTACTTATATTTATTTCACTTTCACAAAAAAGTTCTTAAAGAAATAGTATGAAGCTTAGTCGTGTCTTTAAACTATGAAACGAGAAATTATTAAATAATATTGAATTAAAAATAGCTAATTGCTTTATTATTTATTTAGTCATTGCATAGTCTTAATTGCTTTTAGTGCAATGCTATCAATTTAATTGCAAAACTAATATGATTTGTTATGAAATGCACCCTGTAATTAATAGTAAATTAAGGCAATGAGTTAAAAATATATGGGTTTTCAATTGCAAACAAAGTTATGGTAATGATGGATGGTTAGAGTGCCATTTTATATTGTGATGGTAATTAAGGTGATGGTTGGAAGTTCGCATAGTATACTGGACCAATTGAAGATTGTGATGAAAACAGAAGATGATGAAAATAACAGTGGAAAATTTTATCATAATTAATAATACTTTTATTTAGATCTATAGGACTTTCAGTTAATAAAATTTTGCATAATACTAATAAGGAAAGGCCATGGGAGACAATTCCCCCCTGACCAGCCAAATTTAAAAGTACGTGTAATTTGTTCTCACCGGACACAAGAAGAAGCATGGGTAGGAGATCCAAAATTGGCGAAATATTAAAATACAACATAGCCAAAACAAAGCCAACCCCGCATATCAATATTGGGTTTAAAAAATACCTTGGCGATCACAAGTCGCCAACAATTTTATGAGAATTATTACAACCATGCAACTGAAACATTTTTGTGGTTAGAAATTAAAATAAAAAGTTATAAATAGATTTTTGTTTTCGATTAGGCACGACAGTGAATTAATGAGTCTGCATAGTAATGAAATAAAAAGTATCCGTTACATTGATCCATGCAAGAAAAGGAATAAATATTTTATGTTCGTTTTTAAATATTAAGTCTTTGATTTATTTAAAAATACAATTCGATTAATAAAATAAGCATAAGTAATCAAAGATATTTTAAGGGATAGGAAATAAATATGTAATGACAATTGTGGCATCACACAAGTATTATATATTGATTAAAACATGACAGTGTTTGATTTTAAATGTTATCTAATACAATACGTTGAACAGTTTATCTGATACTTTGTACAAAGCAAGGGGAAAATGCAATATAATATCCACAAACAGTTTATAAAAATATTATTATTTTTTTTATTGAAAGAGCTAAGTATGGATACATATAATATTGACTTTTATTTCGTATTTACCCTCTATGGGATTAACTTATAAAACCCAACATTTTTATCATAATTTTAACTTGCGAAAACACAAGGCGTTAAATTTTATTTTATCATCCCATTTACTTTTCCTACAAAAGATAACAAACAGTAAGCATGTACCTTCTCAAAATAAACAGAAGACTGACGTAATGAGGAAATTGTATTTACTTGAAGTCTTTTTGAGAAGAAATTCTTGTTGTATACTATTGACGTAAACAAACCTTGGGGCCAACATGATGTGCGAATCCATTCTGGTTGTATGTATTAGAAATTCCGCATTACTGCTTTTATCGTGTTAAGAAAACGTTTATTATTTTTATTTATTTATTTAAAAAATTATATTTTTCAGGCATTGTATTTTTATCCGATATCATTGCTATTGATTTCCCGCCATGTTTGCGGCACCTTTAAAATATGATTGGTTGGATCTTAATATTTAGAAAAAAACTAAAAGCAATATTTGGAATATAAACTCTTTATCTGAAATATAATCTCGAAAACAGGTTTTTCACACTTTGAGTCCTATGTTCAACATTTTGAAATGGGGAGCATGTTCGGCAAACTTAAGCAAATTCTACTTTAAGATTGTTCTTTGTTTCCGTCTAACGAGAAAGATACTCAAAGTGCAACATATATTTATATGTATTATGAGACACCAACCCCCGTAGTTGCTTCTCATTCATTACTGAACTAAAAGGAAAATAACGGTTTATCTTCAATTTTTACAAAAAGATACGGTGGGATTAACGTTAAAATATTGGTATCCCCACCTCTCCGAGTCTTAATGCTCAGTGAAGATGGGTCATGATGTGGAAAGACATTGTATCTGTCCGTCACAGATTCGTTTTTTTTTTTTTTTTTTGTTTAGAACCAGCTTTAATGAATATAATCAATTTTCTCTCCGGATCTTCTCAAAAGCCGCTAAAAAAGATCATTTTGTTAAGAAAATACATAAATATTATAATTTTATGTGAACACATTTTAAATTCATGAATTTGATAGTTTTTCAGGAATTTGAAAGCAGTTAAATCTCCAGATATGTTTTAAAAACTTATACTAAGTCTGAGAAATATTTTGGTTATAATTTTAGAATTATTCCATATAGGAATGAAAAATGGGAAGTCTGATTGTTTTTGTAATTTCTATGATTGCAGTGAAATTAATTTGCTTTGAAAAACGGTAATTCTATTTCTCAACATTTTTTTCTCACACTGAAAAAGAAACTACTTTGAAAAATTAGTTACATACTTGTTCCTAAGAAAATTACAATAACAAAAGATAAAAGTACGTTAACTTTAAATGATAATAGATTACGAACTGAAATAAAGTTCACAATATAAGAAAGCAAAGAAGAAGGAATACAGAAGCAAATAAGAAAAAAATGAGGAAACTAGGGCAGGATGGCAGAATTGGTATTTTCTTTAACAAACTACTCTTTATCAATTATATTATCACCTCATCTTAAAACTTTTAAAATAATTACCGTAGAATATGCTTACTTTGTGACAGGTAAGGTATTGATACGGTACATCAAAGTTTGCCATCTCGTCATATGAAAATATTTTTAATGCCCGATTTCTTTTTTTTCTTTCTTAAAAAGTGGGTATTTTTACATTACAACACAGTTCAGGGCTTAATACTAGTATACACGTCGTATCTAGCAACATTAGCAATGTTAAGGATAGCGGTAAGTTCGAAATCTGTAGTAGTAGATATAGAGAGATTTATTGGGTTATTGATTTTTAGCTATTTTCCAATTAGTCATTCTGTGCTAGTTCAGTGTGGCGACAAGTGTCATCGAGCATGGCTTTGGCGATATTTTTCAAAATCGTGCCAAGCATGTAACGCATGCTAGGATTTTACCAACACTTACTAGAAAAGAGTAGGCCTCAGCACGGGTTACCATAGATATCCATTAGTAGTCCAAACGTAATGACATATTTCGTATTTTCAACCACCGCGCAGCTTAGTACCCGAACTTAATGACATCTTTCTTATTTTTTATTAACTGCGCAGTTAACTTCATCACATCGGACTACTAAATTGAACCGTGCTGAGGAAACACCTCCTAGAAGATGGAAGGCCTCAGCACGGTTCAATTTAGTAGTCCAATGTGACAAAGTTAACTGCGCAGTTGATGAAAAAAAAGATGTCATTACGTCCGGGGTACTAAGCTGCGCAGTGGTTGAAAATACGAAATTTGTCATTACGTTTGGACTACTAATGGATATTTATGGTAACCCGTGCTGAGGCCTACTATTTTCTAGGAGGTGTTGGCTGAGGCCTTCCTACTTCTAGGAGGTGTTGATTTTACCCTGTCACATTCTGTTAGGTTAATTTCTCAAACTCTGTTGAAGCCAAGTTTATTTACAACCGTATGTATTATAACAAAGTATTGAAAAGTCATATAATGCATACCATCTTATTTATTCAAGTGTTAGTTGCACTTAAATATAGGCAATTTTTTCTCCTCGGCGTAAAACAGTTGAGGATCATTCAAGTAATTATATCACATGAAGATTATAGAGCGATTTTTAGTTAAAGTTAAATATATGGTTGCATTTTTGATTGACATCTTTTTTTCGTTGCCGATAATATTCAACTTGTGGCATCTGACAATAAACATTTTAAACACTTTAAAACACCCACTAAAACACTTTGAAGTTCTCGAAACCAAATTAAAACACTTTATAATTGGAACGCAATTTAATTAAGTTTCACACGTGTGTAGATTATCAGTATTTTATATTTATTAATAAAATACCAATAATTTGAATGCCGTTTTTAACTGAACTAAATCCAATTGATACCATTGCAATATTTTATGCAAAACAATATTGAAACAGATTTAATATATACTTGAAAAAATTTAAATATTAAAATACACAATAATCAAATCCAATGGTTAAGCATTACATATTTAAAAGATTTCCCCCATGACTAAATGCAATTTTAAGATTTGTAAATATAAATGGTTGTTATTTGATTTTTAAATAGAAAATTCCATTTAAAGATGAACATATTTTTATAAAATTAAATAAAGTTACACTTTATTCAAAACATAATTTCCTCAGATGTGCATATTAGCATTATTAAATAAATTTCTAATCTACTTTAAATAATCATTATATAAATGCTAAAAGTTATTTGAAAAAGCTATCTTTGATACGCAATAGATATTCAATTTAATTAAAAATTCGACTTAAATCTGATTTCAAGCAATTTTAAAAAGTAATTTATAGCTTAAGTGAAAAGCAAATATACTTAAAATCGAAAACGATAAATATTTAAATAATTTATTTGAAAGGAAATAAATTATAATCAAATCAAACTTCGGTGCCTAATTCTTTCAAATCTGCATACATAACGTTTCGAATCTTTTAAACTCAATAAAAAACGTAACTAGATGAATTTAAGAATAAAAAGAAAAATTATTTTTTTAATAGATTAGTCATTGCTGAATTGGTTATCTATATAAATTTTTGGATTTACTTACATTTCATAATACGTGCAATTAAACAGTGAACGATAAAATTTAATTTCTGTAATTTACACTCACATAATATATAAGAGCTTAAAATATCTTAAAGATGCAGATTTCTGAGGAATTTTAAATGAATTTATCACAAAATATCCTTCAGAATAAACTTTAGAATTCATTGAACTTGGTAAAGAAACATAAATATATAAAATGCAAAAACAATAAAAATGATTTATGAAATCGGTTAAACATTAATGAAGTTACTATCCATATAGTTTTGAGAATATATATATACGCAATTAAGCAGTAAACAATATGTTTTAAGCACTATATTTGCAATTTCACAATTATATAACAGTTCAAAATATTTAATTAAAATAAATTTATTCAAACATGATAATTGAAATCAATATCTATTATAAATTGAAATGCAACAACAAACAGGGTAAGGTGTACCAGAAATTGGTTAAAATATCTTTAAGAAAAATAGAATAAATACAATTAATTTCGTTGAAATTTCTTAACAACGGCTAAGAATGGTAAAAGTATTTTTTTAAAAACCTGAAGTTGATTATTAAAGTTGAATTTTATTTATAAAAGCCTATTTTTCCACGTAGAATTATAAAGTACTTTTCACTGCCAAATTCTAAACGCAATTTCAATTTCTAAGACAAGACATGATTAACGTTTGAGTCAGTATATTACTTTACAAACGAAATATTGTTTTGCAAACAGTGATTTTCGGAGAACATTTTGAGAACCTTGATGTTCTTTATTATCAAGAGTATTATCAACCTTATTATCAAAGTATTATCCACCTTGAGTTTTTGTGCCTTCGTTGAATTTAAATATGCTACAAACTGCTTATCACTGTGCAGGTGAAAGACTGACGGCATAAAAAATATAGAGCGCCATCTCGTGAACGCTTACGTCATTACACTTACGTCATTACATAAAAGCTAAAAAAAAATTCTACGCAAGTGCACTAGGGTTGGTAAGAACCATTGACCATTATTATCCTTAAGTCATGCTGTCTTTAGTAGTATAAGGTGGTAAGGATGCACAAAATTTGCACTTTACTTACGTCATTTTATATAGGCTGATTTTTCTATATTTTAAATGGACTAAGAACAACAGCTAGACAGTTTGCATGCAGCAAATCACCTGCTGGACACCCTTGAAGGTAAAGAAAATTGTGCTTTACTTACATCATTTCTTAAACTAAATTTTATAAGTGTTGTTGAGCCAAAACAACTATTTTCCAATATATGAAATTCTGATTTTATAAAATAGCGTAAATACATATATAATTCATTAAATTTTAAGGATGTTCGACTGAGAAATAAAACCTTGGAAGCTGTACGGCAGGTGATTCGTAACATGTGAACTGTCTAGCTATCTGAGAAACAGCTTGGAACAGTAGTCGAAATAACATATATAATATCCAACTTTCTTAAAACGACCGAAGTAGGGTCCCACTTTAATATCCATTCAGGTTGTCCCGAAGATGGTTCGAATCGAGCAAACTGTCAGTCTTCTTGGGAAACATCTTGAAATATTTGCCTAAGAAACATAGATAAAATTCAGCTTTTATAAAATGATCTAAATACGATGCCAATTTTTACATCTTTGACCCCTTTTAATTGTTGAAGCCAGTGCGACTCAAGGTTAAAATTAACAATCCGTTTTTACTGCCTTATTGTATTCGTGCAGAAAATGTTTCAGCCTTTCTATTGGCTTAAAAACTAACTAATTATTTCATACATTGCAGTAAAAAATATTTCAATTCTAATCTGTTCCCATTTAAAAGATTTTCTCAGAAATGTTAAATTATTAAATATCATATTTAGATTATATCATTAGCTCATGACTTATAATGCTACCATGAGATGAAATGGTATTAAATACTAATATATATTATATCTACGTGTATAAGATATTTTAAAAAAATCTATTTATTTGTTGGCGAGATTAAATCTGATTTATTTTGATTTCGTAGGAAAAGTTTAACTATGAGAATTATTTTTTCATAAAAACAACATTCAAGCATTGGATTATACTCAAAAACAAGCTTGATCAATTAATATTATTAAGACAAAAAAAATTTGCTTATAAATATATCATTTGATTACATTTTGCACTGCTTTTAGCTGTAAAATATTTATACGGAATGAAGACAGAGGAATATCAAATCTTTTTATATATTAAACTCTAATTAAAAATTTATTCTATTAAATAGTTTCAAAAAAAAATTTATGTTTTAAAAAATTCATTGAAATTAATCGGATACCTTAAGAATGAAATTTAAAGAAAAAGATTCATTTTTAAACGTTCCTGAATAACACAAATTTTAAAAATTATTTTTGTGTCAGAATTACTAATAAACATTTTAAATATCTTAAATGTCATACAAGAGAACTTTACATTGATTGAAGTAAATAATTAAAATTTAACTGCTTAATTTTTTTAAAAATGTTTTCATGCATTAAAAAATGTGAAGAAAAAAAGAAAATAACTGAGAAAAATAAATATCTAGAAAATAAGTGCTTCTCATTAGTATAAAAATGTTTTTTCGGTGAATTTTTCTTCACTTCAATAAAAATGTCTAAATGTAATTATTTACTAAGTGGATTTTAATTTTTGGACACCCATTTTCTTTTACTTTTATACTAATTAATTTTCAGTTGTATAATAAGGAGCAGGATTCCTAATGCATGCTTACTTAATGTCATTAAAGCCAAAACATGCTTTAAAAAGCTTTACAACTTCCAAACAAAATTTGATTTTTTAGCACTTTAGTGTTCTTATTTCTTTTTGTATTTTCTTTCAAATCACTTTTATAAAACGTAATAAAGAATGCTATTTCACAGATTTTTTTGAAACTGGCCTAATGATATTTTAAAATTTTCGCGCACAGTTTGTACGTACCATTTTATGTGTTATGTAATTGATAAAAATGTTTCATAAAATCTTTTTTTTTAAATTTCTCTTTACTAAAGATATAGATTCCTGCAGTATCTATTACTATTAAGGAAAAAATTTTGATTGATGATTTTTAATATTTCGCGTTTATGCAATACATTTTTTTCATTTACAAAAAAAAGGGACGCACTAAATATAAAAATTTATTATACTAAATACTTAATTTTTGGAAATTAAAATCTTTTTTTCACTGTTAGGAATGTTTACGTGATTCTGAATTATAAATTTTTATATTTCGATTAAAGACAAATATCAAAAATAGTTATTCTAAGTCATCATGATTTATTGAAATCTATTATTCAGCATACTTTGGATAATGTTTTAAGAGCTCCCCTTTATTTTTTATCGTTTAATTTTCTCTCTTTAACTAAATTTTTCATACAGACATGATGAATTGAGCAACTAAAGAAAAAAAGAAAATTTATTTTTTTAATTTTGTTTTGCATATCAAATAGTATTTAACTTTTTATTCTTTAATTAAAATGTTTATTTATAAAATTGATTTCCATTTTGTCTATAGGCTTGAAATTTTCAAAAAAAAAAATATGTAATCTCAAAAAATATAGACTTTTTCTAGTTATTCATTGCTCAAAATGTTTCTCAGTATGTAACTCAAGAACAGCATATTGAGGCAGCATTTAATTTAATCAATGGAAAGTTTAATTGTTTATTGGTTATGAAATTGTATAAAAATTGAATAATTTTAATTCAGTTTATTCAGTAATTAATGAAATAACTGATATATATTTCGTATCTAATAAATATATTATTTTTCAACATGCTTTACATTTTATACTTTTTCGTAACGTATCATGTTTACGGTTTAACACCTGAATTAAATAATTTGCTCAATAAACAGCAACATTATATTTTTTCAAATATTTGCATTACAATTTAAATCACCTTCCATTATTTTTCATTATTAGTTTGTATTCAAACGTTAATTTCAACTTTTAATCACTAATTCATCATTTTAAAAAAATTAACTAATACTTGTAAACTAATAGCCTACTATGTATAATGAAATTTATTCTGAAGCAATCTTTATAGTCATGTGAGATGTTATTTGCAATTTGTAGGGAAATAATATTTCATAATTGTCTCCCCTTTCCTCAAAAGTTAGATTGAAAAACAATGCCTATTTATTATTTTATATTTTGTTTTAGAATGCTTTACTTTTGTTATCATAAATTGAAATATTTACATTATTTAACTCTTAAACTCTTTATTTCTGGAACTAGAAATTAACATTTTTTCAATGACACTTTAGTGTTTACCTGTTTAGATTTGATTTTAAAAACTAAAAGAAATGTGCTGAAGCTGTCTTAATTCATAATTATTATATATTTAAACTGACATACTTAGAGCAAAATATTTATTTTAAAAACGATATGTATTGCTGCGTAGCCGTAATATTCTTTCTTTTACTTAGCACTAGTCATTTGAGATATCTTTACTGAATAGAAGCATGGAAAGAAAGAAGAATGTTTAAATTATGAAAATCTTTCTTTATTTTCCATGAAAATCTTCCAATTAAAATTGGGGTTATGTAATTAAAATTATATTGATATTTGTTGGTAAAGTCGTGTAAATTCGCATGCTGTTATGACATTTCATAAGCTGCAAAAGATGACTTATAGTAGAAATTGATATACCATACATATAATTTTATGCGCAGAAGTATAAAAATGATATCACTAAATTATTGAACAATATTTAGACGTAGAAAAATGCTTAACATGGAAACTTACTTAAGTTATGTCAAAATTTGAAAGAATTTTTTTAATATTTTTTATTGGCACCAGTTTGTGGAAATGATGAACATCATACATTCATAAAAATAATCATATTGTTTTAGTGTGGTTTAATTCTTAATTGGTTTCTCGATTCATTTCAATAATACATTTTGAAAGTCTATAAATGGTTTTAATCTGCAAAAGACAATTTCTCACATAAATAGATAACCCATGAGTGCATTGTAGTTAGACTATTTTATGAGGATTATAAATATAGTATGATATTCATTATAAGTTCTCGAGATATAGCGAAATAAGCAAAGAATAATTAAATAAGGGGTTCAAATTTTGGATCACTCTCCTGACCAAACTATTGGGGCCATATTTCCCATATACCGACCGGCCTGTGTAGGGGCAGGGAGCTGTCCTTGCATCAAAAAGGTTCTGGGCTCAAATCCCGGGCAAGGCATGAATGTTTCTTTCTCTCTATCTGTGTTCTATGTCCTTTCTCCTTTGTGTGTGAATGTGTGAATGTGACCCACCCTATAAACGGGTTGTGATAACAGGTGCCCACTGGGTAACGAAAAGAGAGTTAGCAGCTCTGGCACTTTCTGTGGCCAATGGACAATAGTTTCAAGTGCCCGCAAAAAAAAAAAAATAAATAAATAAATAAAATAAAAAATTATATATTTCCCATATTGCGGCTACCTTCGTCAGAAATACCGGTCGAAATTCCGAATGCGTGAACCAAAAAAAGGTATATTCGAAAGTACTGTTTTGTGTCTCATTTTGTAAATTAAAATATCGTCTGCACTTATTAATTAACGTATTTGAGGTATTACCTCGGCATTAAAATTGAGGTTTAGAACATAAATATCCGATTATTAAATCAAAAGTCATGCAGAGTGATCCATTTTTTTATTTATATATTTATGTATTTTTTGTTCACTGTTCATTATAATTCTTAGAAAGCGTAACCCCAGGTGGCAGATAGGGGAATGATTTCATTTTTATTTCCTTTGGGTGGTCGGAAGGAAACAAACTCCCTCCCTCGGACCAACAGGCATAAGTCCAACCTCTCTGAGGCAATGACAATCAACGTCTATGGATAGTGCTGTATTTAATAGGAACTTTTAGAAATATATACCGGTGATATAGACAATACAACAACAAAAACATATGTGTATTTTTCTCTTTAAAATTAGATTAAAAAAATTATCGATTCATTATTCTTTGAATGAATTTTTTGTATGAGCAATCAAAACCGGAGCTCACAGAAAATAAATTAGCTTTGAAAATAATTTGAAGTTGAAATTTTAGAAAACGTTTAACTTGATAAGAATAGCATTAATTAAGCATTAAAAAAATTTTATTATTGTTTTAAATTACTTTTTACCTTACCTGCTTTTATACTATGTTTCGCAAATTTATCTTCAATATTTATCTTTAATATCAATTATAAATTTATTTTTAATTACGTTTTTATAAACACTATTAATTAAACATAATTAAAAATGTTAGTGATGTTTTAACTTGTTTTGTTCCTTACCTACTCAACTACTACATTTCTCTCATTTATTTTCAATGTATATCTAAAATTATATTTACTCGTGAAAATTTCTCACCTTCAAGAAATACAAACTATCAATGGCAAACAGACAACCTGCTACAAGGGGAATGTATTCAAAAGGCAAGGATTATTCTCTTTTGAAATGTAACATTTAATCGCATTGTTTTCTACTCAGATGCTACAAAAGTAGCTGAGGTAAGAGCCTCTTTCGGCGAAATTATCTCTTTCAAGCTGAAGAGAGAAGCTGTACCCTTTTGATAATAACTTCCTTCTCTTCTATGTTTTGAAAACTGAAATCAAAATCTCTTTCTCAATCCCCGGGAGCTTATGAAATCAAATGTGATGAGTATTCTTCCATCAAAGCATAAGAGAATTTTCTCTTTATGTAAATCAGCATATTCTGCTTCGGTGCGATACACTCTTATAGCAGTTCCCTCTTTGTAACAAAATGAATGCATGTTGGAAGATAATGTCAAATGAATCTATGTGTATTATAATCAATTGTCTATTCTTATTCGTCAATAAAATGTATAGTCTATTTTTAAATAATTCCCTCTTTCATTGACTGCATATTAATAATGATATAATAGTTTCTTAATTAAAAATCTAAGGGTAATTACAATAATTGGCAGTAATGTCCTGTTAGAGTATTGGAGTGAACTTTTAACGAAAGTCAATCTACGTGTATCACAATCAATAGTTATTTGTCAATTAAATGTATAGTTTATTTTTAAATAATTTTCCTCTTTCATCAAATGCATACGAGAAATGAAAAGCTATTTTCTTAATGGCCTGTTAGAGTATTGTTGTGGACTTTCGTAACGAATCAAATAAACGCTGGCAGAAAATGTCAAGCTGAATTTACGTGCATTATAGTTAATTTTTCATTCTTATTTACCAACTAAATTAACACGTTTTTCAAAATATTCCCTCTTATAATAAAGTACGCAGAGATTTAAAAGATATTTTTTCACGAGAATGAATTTAATAAATATTAGCAGATAACATCAAGATGAATCTACGAGTTTATTTTAACATAATTTTTGCATAATTTTTATATGATTATATAACATATTCTATAACTTTATTTTTATATAATTTAATAACATATTATTTATCATAGAATTTAAACTTTTATAAAATAGAACTGAAATTGGAAAAAAAAATCAAAGAAAAACGGAAATTATTTTTTGTGGTTTTCTAATGAATTGCCTCATTTTTCGCATGAGGCAATTTGCAATAAAATATGTTTTTTTTCTTTCTTTTTTTAAAAAAAAAGAATAAATTATAACAGTGTTCTATGTTTTTGTTTGTAAATATTAATATCTCATTTTTTTTTTATCTTTAAATAACTTTTTCATCCTAAATTCATTTTCAAAAACATTTTCCAATTTGTCTTAAACATAAACATACATTTTCGATAAGTATTTAGTGTAAGAAATTATTTGTTACTTCCGTCTGTGACGAAAATTCCTCCGGTCACAAGAATTAAATGTTGGCGAACACTTTGATTGTGAAAATTCACATTTCGAACAGGGATTTGAAATTAAAAGTTTCGCATTGGCATACAAATTCAGGAGAGTCAAGTCATTTCTACAATTGTACCCCCTTAGAAATAGGTTTACTCTTGGTGCTCTAACATCCGCAATACATCCTTTCATGCTTTCTGCTGGAAGATCTCTCGTAAAAGCTGGATAGTACACATTATCATTCAGGTTATATTCTATATTTGTAACGATAAATGTAGAAAACAATTCTGGAAAAATTACCATACTATCTGATAATGACATTTCTGGTTAAAACAAATCCAGAATTCTGGTAATAAAAATCAAAGTATGATGTACTGAAACAATAAATTTGAAAGTTTTTCGATCATATGGTAACAGTTTACAGGAAATTATGGTTTAAAACATTATTGTTCACTTTTAGGTAGAAATACAAAACTAAAAAAATACATTTCACTGAATAAATGGGTCTTATGACATGCTCTTTAATATAATACGATTACCAAATTTCACAAAATTTTCTAAAATTTATCTCACTTTCGAAAATTATATTTTATTGTAATTTTTCCAAAATCATTACTATAGCGCTGCGGCTAAAATTACAAAGACTTTTGGTGCTCTCATAGAGCCAGAAACACAGTAAATGTTACCATATATTGCTTTCTTTTTCCTCAGTGCAAGGGCTAAAGTTTTTGATGCATAATAAATAAAAAAGCTTATTCTATACTTCAACAATACATTTATAAAATTGGCAGATTCATCTAATCATCTAAACAGCAAGACGAAATAATTATTTAAAATAAACTGTTATTTTTAGAAGAAAATGTATGCATTTGTTTTTCAATTAGGTTTAAAAAATTATTATATGTCTTTGAATTTTCTTTGCAATCATGCTTCTTAGAAATAAGTAAATCGTATTTTTCTGAAATTTGATTTAATTTTCTGAAGGAGACTACGCCTCATACTGTTTCTCTGAGAACACGCATAGTAAAATTATTAATTTATTTACTGACCTTCTGCGTAAACTTGATCAAATAACCTGGATGTCAGTGATTTCCACCTCTTTCTATAATTTTAATTTTGGGAAGTTAAAGCAATCAGCATTTTGAATTAGAGGCGTTCTTGTTTGCAGAATTCAAAATCCCACAGCAGTAAGATTGTTGACTCAAATTTGAAACTACATTCATGGAATTTATGCATTATTTATAAGCCGTAATGTCGTATGCTTAGGCATTTGGGTATGTCAAATCGTAGGAAAAATCAAGAAGCATGACATCTCTTGAAAAGGACTAATATGTTGTGACATTTCTTGGTTATGGAAAATAATTCCAGATAGAAATTAAATTACAAGTTTCAAGAAAATTTTAGTTAATAATAATTTAAACTATAAAAAAGTTCGTGGAATAAAATGCTGAGTTACTACTGTACTCACAAAAATATTCAGAATAAAATCATTTACAAAAATTTTAAGATTTTTTTTTAAATCAAGATAATAACATTTTCCCAAAATTTGATTAACATTTTTGGAAAATAAATACAGAATATTATGCTTTTGTATTCTAAATTAAAAGATATGTTTATTATCTGCTTACTTTTTTTTTTAAACTATGCATTGCACATTGTATGTACATATAATGCACATTTTCCTTCAGAACTATCATTTGATTTAATCAAAGGGTTTTTATGTACCCAAGAAAAAATTTAATTTTGTAAGGAATAACATACAATGTTCACGGAATTTGAATTTCAATTTTTGAACTAGAGTATTTTCTATACATTTTCTTTTTAAACCATTTATTATATCTTTACCTTTGTTTCAGGATCTCGCATAGCAAACTTTATATATAATTGAAGATTTTGAAGCAGAAAGTAAATGTAATTTGCTAAATTTAAGCCAATCATATAAAAAATCGATTTTTTTTTATAATAAGATTTCCTGTACAAAATGACAATTAAATTGTTTCCTGGGACTAAATATAAATCTAAATTTCATAGTGCTGAAAAAATCTAAAAAATTTCATCTAAATGAACAGTTCGTTTTTTCGCTTTGCTGGTGGATTCAGATAGAATTCTAAACATTTTGGATAGATATTTTGTATTTCGGAGGTACCTACAGAAAATTTGAACTCTTTAACCCTCCAAGCGTTAAGCCCCTGGGTAAAATTGTAGAAAAATTCTCCTGTTACACACCCCTTTCCCATTAAATAACATACAGGATACAGGGAAGCTTGCAGCTAAAAGTTCTTAAAAAGTCGGAGCTATCACTCAGAGAGTTAATATTATGTTTAGTTTCTGAGTTAATATTATGTTTAGTTAACTTCCACACAAATTCAAAATATTTTTATTGAAATAAGCATTTTTATAAATTTTTATTTTCATAATTTAACATAAGTGACAAAAAATATCTTATGAAAATTAAAAATCAGTGCACCAGCTTGATCTGTGTAATTTTAAATGCCAAAATCTATAATTAGAAAGGAATAGGTTTCAAAATTATGCAGAAAAAAATTATAATGTACAAAACGTATTCTTTTACATTTACTAAGCCAGCAGCTCAATTTTTGGTTAAACTATAACCTTTGACTTTTAATAAGTTACGTATAAAAATATTTTATTTTCATTACTTTACAACAATGCCAAGTGCAATTACGACAAATCTTCCCTGTTTCTCTACCTACAAGTATCTGAGTACTTAGCCCAAATTCACCAGAATGACTGTTTATTCATCTGATTTATCACTGATATTTATATTTTTTGGGAATTTTTTTCTCTACAAATATTTACTGTATATGAGCTATATTTACTGATATGAGCTTAAAAGAGTGGGATAATACGTGAAGTGAAAACTTTGTTCAATAAATTAAAATTTCAAAACCTGAGGAAAAAATAGTCATTACGGTAAATTCGGATAGAATACTAATCTATTTTCTATAGTAATTCTTTCAGGAATAAAATAACTTTAAAAATGTAAGACCAAAAACACATTTTACATATTTATTATATCAATATTTTAGTAGTGTTATTCTTAATAAGAAGGTTAAGGAAATGTTTATCTAAATATTAGGCATGTCGAAATAATGAATCTCGTATTTTCTTTTCAATAAATTTAAGTACATAATAAACAATTTTTTCTACTCATTCAAGTCTATTATGACAAACTTAGAATCAGGTGCTTCAAGAAATCAAAATTAAACTAGACATCACAAATCCGAATCGAAACTTTCAAAACTTATTTTTCGTAAAATCTTCCAGTTGCTCCATAAAAACAAACTCGAAAAATAAATCCCGAAGAAAGTTACGAACGATCCATCGAATGAAGATGTAAAATATTATTTATTTCGTTGATATTAAAGAGTAAAAGAGAGCCGGATGTGAAGAAAAATGGATAAGATCCGTTCAAGAGAAGCATTGCACAAAAGCCTATTTTTATACTTTCTTAACATATCACCGCCACATGTTTCACTTTCCCACACTTGAAGGAGCCGGCAAGTCAAGCAATCAAAGGAGCTGAAGGAACGGATTATTCAGTTTGACTTTGATAGAAGGCTACAGTTTCCTTAGCCACGTAGTTAGGTTGGAATAAATTTACTTCGACGTGTACATTGCCTTTAGGAAGTAACTGCAAATCTATGTAAATCAGATGTTGGGTCGTTAAGAGATGCCTCATACACAAAGTTTTGCCGGTATTCTTGTGGGGGATATTGTGATGCAGGCGTGACTATTTGATGATGTCGTGCATTCTAAGGTACTTCGAACTTATCTTTAACATGTGGAAGAGAAGCTCACCCTAATGGAGAACATACAAGGAGGAGAGAGAAAGTTTCTTTTCATTTATTATTCAAGTGAGTGATATGAGTGACTGTAAAATAAGTTAAAGAAAGTGAATGCAAGGAGTTTTGAATGGATATCTAAATCAATATCGTCTGTTTGAATATTTTGTATTCAATCGCTGGTGAAAAAAAAATTGAAAACCTAAATTACCTACAATGTAACCAAGCGAATGAAAATGAATGGAACCGCGTTCAGATTTATTTATTTGCAAACGCATACATCTTGCATTTTCTTTTATCCCTTATGAAGGGAATTTTCGTGAAATGTAGCAATCCACAAAAACTTTTGAACATTCAAAGCAAGTTCAATTAGATGATTTCTAATTTATTCAGTTCAGACTAACTTGATATTGTGAGGATTAAAAATAATTAAAGGAATATTATTTACTTATTTCCTGTTTTAGTTTATAGAAGAACAGGACACCTGGATTTTAAGAATGCTTACTCTGGAAACAATAAGCACCTTATATCCTGAACCCGATCGAGTACGTATCTATACCGATGGTAGCCTTATGAAGGACACTGACAACGCAGGAGGAGGGGTTTATAGCCATCTCTTCTCCTTTTATCTTTCAACTGGAAATTGCACAACTGCCTTTAAAGGTGAGGTTGCTGCTATTCGTATAGCACAGTTTTGTTAAGGCTGTTATCTTTTGTGACTCAAAAGCGGAAATTTTTGTTGTGAATTCAAACACTACTCCTGCCTCCTTTAACATCCTTGAGTGTAAAAAGCTCCTACAGGGTCTGTTCGGGCTTTCTAAGGAAATTGTTTTTCAGTGGATCCCGGGACACTGCGGTGTAACTGGTAATGATGATTTTACAGTCCATCTTGCTAGACAGGGAACTTCTATCCTAGAGACATCAAAGAAAACTGTTTCTCTCATCAATGCCACGTGCCTAATCAAGTAAAAGATGACGTATCTCACTTTAAACCAATAAACAGAGAAAACTTCTGGTAAGATCTGGTGGAATAATCTCAAAGATCTTCCTAGGTGGCCAAGACGTAGGGCAGTTCTTGAGTTTCAACTGACTACCGGACACGACTGCCTCCTCAAATACTGCCTCCCCCTTTCTGTACGCTTTGTGACCTTCAAGCGGTGATGGATGCAGGCCACCTTCGCCTTTGCCAGACACTGGGGGATATCTCTTTGTGTGACCGCTATTGGCGCGCAAGAGACTTATTGGGTTCATCGACTTTTCTTGCCACGTTTGTCTTTGTATGTGTTTGTTTATTTTGTTGTTCCTCCCTTTGTGGTGAGTGGTCTTTTGTAACCTTGGCCATTGGAAGTGAAAAAAAATTTATAGAAACATGTAGAATTTCTTTTATTTTTTTCATAAAATGTGTTCGAAAAATTACTATTGAATTGAAAAAGATAGCCTATGCGAGATGTTCCAGAAATGCCAAAATTTTTAAAAAAAATCTAGCATATACAGGTTGTTCTAAAATGAAAAACGATTTGAAACATCAAGCAAAAACTGGATGTTCTAGAAAGGTCCAATATTTTGAAAGATAAATCATGTACGGGATGACAAAGAAATGACCAACAATTTACAAATAAATCGAATACGAGATACCCATGAAATGTCCAAAAATTTGAAACATCAAGCATATATGGGATGACTCAAAAATGACCAATCATTTCAAATATCAGGCATATGTTGAATATCCTAGAAATGACCAACGATTTGAAATATCAATCAAATGCGTCACATCCTTGACATAGCCAACGATTTAAAAAATAAATTGAAAGAAAGTGAAACCAGATAAAAACTTTAAGGTTGATGCACTCTGCTTTAGAAACCAAATATATTAATCTCTCCAATGTTTTTAATCTAATTTCAAATCTGAAGTGATCTGAAGTAAAAAAGTGAAGAAATCTGAAGTAAAAAAATGATACTTCTAACATAGAGAAAACTATCAAACTATACTTTCATAATAACTATCATTTTTATAATCAACTTGACGTAGTTTGAAGACAAAATTGAAAAATATTTCATTTCGAATGGTCAGACATGCAGAAGAAAACGTTTTAGTATGTTTTTCTAACGTCATTTGTTGACGAGCTATCAAACTGATTTTTAAATTAGGTAAGAAAAAATAATCTAGTTTCTAAGCAAACTATACACAAACTCTTCATGTATGCCCCTTTCCATTTACCATTTTTTTAAATAATTAGTCGTATTCGGAACCTATTTTTTAATTATTTCGTGATTAATTTTTAATTTTATTTGAAACAATTAGTTTATAGAGATAAAAAGCTAATCTAAGTTAAAATAATAACAGCCAGATAAACATGTGTAAAAAAATATTTTAAATAACTAGCAATGATTTCTTATAGTATAGCCCCTTAAATGGCTAAAAATGGTAATTTGAATAAGCTAAATTCAAAAACGCAAACATCAAGTCCATTGGTAATAAATATATCTTACTAAGCCCCCTGAAACTAATTATTTTATGATAAATTAGCTTTATCCGAAATATTTAAACACACAATAAGGCTATGTATGATAAGAAGTAAGTTCTATTTTTGTACAATTCTTCTTATTCCTTTTCTAATATTATTCTTGGCGATATATTTTTTTCACTGTTCAATTGTAATGTCTTCTTATTCGTTCATTCTGAAATAAAATAATCCATGTTCACGATAAATGTGAGAAAAAGTATCGAAGGCCGTAGGGGATAACTTATTCGTAATAATTTCAGAAACATCTGAAAGAAAATGGTGTAAAGCAGCTGAAAAAGTGTGTTTTGATGTAAAAAGTAACCGAAACTAGATACGTAAATATTTTCTCTTCCCTCTATTTCATGGCCTACAGCGATATGGCTGAAATATATAGATTGAATATTTTACTAGAATAAGCTTTGGCGAGTTGCTTTTAGGGTCAACTTACAAACATGTATTTTTCTGCCAAAAAAGATGTTATTACCAGCGCATTTGAAATCTATTTCTTTCTTTCTTTTTTTTTGTTGAAAATTTTAAAATGAAGAATAATACACATAACTATCACAATATCTGAAAACGAAAATAAAATTTTAAATTATAAATCTTCAATTTGGAAATGTATTAATCAATGTAACTAGAAAGATTTTCTAACTATAGCATTCTCACTGAAAAGTTGCCAAAAGTTTCAGCAGATAATTTGGGAGCAATTTTGAATCAAACTGTACAAATTTCTCGTGAAAATTAATTGACATAAAACAGATCAAACCAGGAAATTTGAACAGCAATTGTTGATCTCAAAAACACTCAGAGGACGAATACATTTATTTAAGTTTTATAACTTTAAATTAACTGTTTAAGAAAAAATATACTGATATCCAGAATCTGATAGTACTTATTAAAAATGCAAACATAGCAGTACTATAATGGAAATAAAAAAATAAGTTTTATGCTTACGACTTTTCACACAATTAGATTTTTTTTTTTACATACTGTTTTTTTAAGAGTTATTTTCGCATTATATAAATATTTTCTTATAAATGAAAATTTGAAAAAAAAAGTATAAAGCGTAAATGCAAAAATTTAAACCACGGCTCTCATCCAAAATGTCGATATATGAAGAGTTACATCTCAACTCGATCAGATATCCTGACCGAACTTGTGACTGCTCACTTTCTTTGAAGATGGTCTGCATTTTGTAAGAACGCAAGCCTTTCAGGCATGAGCTGAGAAAGTTACTCGTCTTGCTATTTGCTTTCCCTGTTTTTCCATTTTTGTTGCCACCTTAACTTCACGAAGTTTATGAATGTATTTTTCTTGATAAATGTTTAAAATTTTAGTTGTTGTGCTTGAAATTGTTAAATAAATTTGTTTCATGTTGCTGCCATCTTGTGCTCTAATATCTTCTTAATTACAAATTAGGACACTGTGTAAAGTCTTGTTTCTGGAATACTGGTTTATATCTATCTAGCTACATTTTAGAAATCGAATGCATTTCAATAGAACTGCTAACATGGCAAAATAAACAAACTCTTAAAACAAACAAACTCTTAAAACAAACTGAATACAAAAAAACATAACACTAAATACAATGTATTTCTACCTATATTTTTAAACATATTTAAACTTTAGAAAATGTATAAAAACAAACTTTATTCAAAAATACCCAAGTTTCATATCAATTATGCATAAAAAAATATTAAATAAATTATAGATATTCAATAAAAAACAATAATGAGTTTCTTTTTTAGTTTTTAAATAAAACATACGTAAACGAATTCTTGAATTTCATCTGTATCTTAAATTTTTTTAACGAAATATTCATGTTTCGAGTTTAAATTAATCAAGTTATGAGATATATTTATGCAATTTAATTAGGTTTTCTAGATTTAAATCTTAAAAATGCTCATTTCATACTTAAATATTTTAGAACTATGTTGAGTTAACTGTAATGAATAAAACAAACTCATTATTAACGTTAAAGGGAAAGTAAAGTATTTAAAAGACATTCCTTAATTTAAAGCTCTGAATTAATACAAACATTAAAAATCCCTTAAAATTACTTTAAAAAAAAAAACTACTTTTTTTATTGGCAGAGTAATACTGAAATTCTAAATTAGTTAATACACTTTAAATGGATATTTCTAAAGTTATTCTGGAATTACAGATGATCCCAAGAAAGTAAGAAATATTTTTTCACCCTAATTTCAAATATTCCCTTTTAAATAACAGATGTAAATTGAAACTTTAATGACGCAAATGGATTCTCAGGCCCATTGAGACCAAAGTCGCCAACGACGCTAAAATAACTTTTTTCTCTATTCTTTTTCATCAGTTTTTCGTTACAAATCAAGCGAAAGATACTTTCGCTTAGATTAAATAACAAAAAAAGCGAGAGATGAAGGGAACATAGGGAGAGGGGTTATCAGTAATTTTGGTAACTCCGGAACTGTAACTAAGTACTCATTTAGATTTTTTACTTTACTTTTATCATTTTATCTTCGGTTCTTTTAGTTGGAGCAGACTTACAACCCTAACGAATGCTTTACCTCATTAAGTTTGTTCTCAAGACTAGTAAAAGCACTGAAGAAAGTAATAGTGTTTTTTTTTTCATCTTATTACTGGCAGGTTCTCGTTAAAGCAAAGAAGTGAAATGGTGGAGACCGATTCTTGAAAAAGTATATTCTATATTCGAACTAACTTTCGACGCAACTCTTTTCTTTAAATTATTCAAAAAAAAAAAAAAAACTACAGTTAAA
This sequence comes from Parasteatoda lunata, assembly GCA_949128135.1. Taxonomy (NCBI): domain Eukaryota; kingdom Metazoa; phylum Arthropoda; class Arachnida; order Araneae; family Theridiidae; genus Parasteatoda; species Parasteatoda lunata. The sequence goes on along the minus strand of OX421973.1, from coordinate 59,980,115 downwards.
AATTCCGTATAAGAAGTGGCTATTAGTTATTTAGAAATAAATCTCATAAGCTGAGTACATTCGATTTAAGAAAACTTATGAGAAGGACTTTCGATAAAAACAAATCAACGAAAATAAATATTGTATTTCCTGTATATTAGGAGGATCGGAAAGTAATGTCATTTAGGTGCATTTGATATTTGTTATCAAGATTTTATTTTAAACCAATACTGTATTCACCCTCGTTAGCAACAACCTTTCAATGCCAGATTGAAAATGAATCGCAATGGATCGAAAAAAATGAATTGATTATTAAGACTGACGAATATTTAATGTGATGAAACGACATTACTTTCCTATTCCCCTAATAATAATAAATAAGTACTTCATTTATTTAAACTAACTTTCCACGCAACATTTTTTTAAATTATTCGGAAACTACAGTTAAAAAGTCTGTGTAAAAATTGTCCGCTATTTAGAAATAAATCAGATTTGCTGAGTACATTTAATCTAACAAAACGTATGTGAAGCACTTTCGATAAAAACAAATCAGCGAAAATAAATATTTTATTTCATATATAATAATAAATAAATACTTTATTCATTTGAACTTGCTTTCAAAGCAACATTTATTTTTAATTATTCAAAAACTACAGTTAAAAAGTCCATGTAAAAAGTGGCTATTATTTAGTTAAAAATAAATCATGTATTGAGTACATTTGATCTAACCAAACTTACGTTAAGCACTTTCGATAAAAACAAATTTTCAACAAATATAAATTTTTTTTATTACGTACATAATAAAAAACAATTATTTTATTAATACCGAAATAAATATTTTATTCGATATCGAATAATAAATAAATATTTTATTCCATATAGAATAATAAATAAATATTTTATTCCATATAGAATAATAAATAAATATTTTATTCCATATAGAATAATAAATAAATATTTTATTTATTCGAACTTCATTTCTACGCCAATCATTCATAAACTACACTATTATTATTTTTTTAAATGTGATGAATTTACAACAGAAGACACGGATCAAGGACAGAAATTTAGAATTGTACAGTATATGTTACATATTTTCATATCTTAATTTTACAAGCAGTGAGCCAGTGCCTACAAAGCTAAAGAAAAACAGATGAATTGACAATGATTGAACGAAGCAAAGACAATAGCGAAGGCAGTTCTAGGAGTAAACGAACGCAAATAACAGGGTTTCTACTTATGAAAAAAATATCACAATTCCAAAAAGAAAATATATTTGGTACTAGTGTTAAATCCCATCGACCATGATCATAAGAATAAAGAAATTGCGACAACACGATTTTTTGCCAACAATAGAAAATGTAACCTGAATAAATGGAATATTTTAAGATTTTTCATTTAAAATATTTTTATTTTGTTTAAATATACTGATTTTAAAGTACTTTAGAATATTGCTTTCATGCTTTGAAACTAAATAATTGCAGAAAATATTTTTATCGTATGTTTTAAAACCAGATTTTAATTTTTTTCTTCTTCTTAAATTAACTTTTTTTTATTCTTAATAAAATTTGCCCTAGTTACAATATAAAACGATTTTGTGCCAATATGGCAGAATTTGCCTTAATCTTTGGGACCGACGAGATTTTTCACAACTGCCTATTATTTTATACATTTGTTTTTTTCTGAATTTCTCTTTTTCTCTTTGCCACATGCAATAAAATAGCCACTCCATGGAAAGGAAATTTAATACAAATGAATGAAAAGTGCACAATAATACAAATTCTACGTACAATAAACAGGAATATTACGAAACTCATTAATATGCTTGCCACATTTATATTCTATGATTCTTTCCTTCATTGTCATATTTTTTCCGTTCTTATTTGTTGGGTGGGCGTTATGTCTATGTCAGGGGTAGTGTCAAGTTTTGATATAATTTAGTCACGGAAGACTAAACTCTCTTTAGAAAAACACACGCAAACAACAAATTAAACAAACTCCCTACAGTCACATTATTTCAAATGTTTCATTCAAATCTGTGTCCAAAAATTATAATGGTATTGATATTGACTAGTATATATTTAATGAGATTTTAAAGTGACAAATTTATTCTATAATGAAGTTCATATTTAATTTTTCTAAATGAAATGTTTTGATTATAAAATTATTATTTGACGTGTTTTTAGCGATGTTTTTCGTTTCGTTTTATCACTATACCAGAGTGCAGATGTTAAACTAATGTTAAAATTATAATTGAAACATGTTGATTGAATACGCACTTACTTGAAACGAATAGTTCTGATTTTGTTCTCAATGTTCTTTTCTTTTGGTTTTTGAATTTTAATGATAAAATTCTGAGCTATTTTTAAAGAACTTGAAGCTTGGTTAAGATTTGAAACATCGACATCAGTTCAATGCATCCAAATTTGCAGTTCTATCAACTCGATTTACAATTTTGATACTTGCGTAAATGTGATAAAAAAAAATTCTGAATGGACTGATTACAACCATAATCATTTAATGATCTTAATAAGAAGAGGTTGATTAAGGTATGCGGTGGCGTAAGAAATTGCATAACAGTTATTAATGCATACTAAAAAATTAATAAATTGAAGCTATTTTTACGAACTACTTGAATTGATTACTATGTAACCTTTTATTCAATATAAATCAAACTGATTTAATTATTTTTTCAAACCAGTCCTGTTATTTTCATTAGAATATCAATTCTCAAGTAATGAATACTATTTCTATGCAAATAATTGGCAAACAACAGACTGTGTGATTGATAATTTTTAATTTAATAAAATTCTAGAGTTTTAATCGAGGTTTTTTTCTGTTCTTAAGAAAGACTGTTGTTTAAACGTACTTAGAAAAAATTTTGAAATTGTATTAACAGTAGCGAAAATGGAAATGGTGATAGAAAATAATATAATGTAATAAAAAAACACACCTGTCATATCTAAGCATAATGAAACTATAACTGTCATCTTAAAGTGTGATGCATTCTCGTAGGCTACGAAAATCACGTGATATTATCTCTAATGAATAAAAAAGTACCTGATAGTTTTGGTTGCCTTAAAATTAAAATTAATAAAACGTATAACAAGTGGAGAAAAAATCCCATCGAAATTACCGATACCAATTATACAGTAGTTAAAAACATTTATTTGGTAATTTTCCGTTGATATTGTAACTCTTTACCGGAAACTCTGATTCCCAAAAATGAAGTTCTTTTTACCACCCGTTTAGTAAAAATATAAAACTAAAAAGTACTTTCAAACGAATTTTGATGCTATGCCTCAAGGTATCATAATAAAATTACCCAAAGTTTAGCAGATTTACCAAATTTAACCAACAATTATAAAACCATATTTCCTTACTAATTTTACCGAAATTTTTACCAAAATGCTTTGGCAAATATGATTGAAATTTTTGGTGTTCCCTTAGAGGCAGAAACACGTCTAAATTTTTGTCATTTTCTGGTAGTCAACAGTTATATGTATTTCCCAATTATTACTAATATTACTCTTTGTAATAATTAAACTTTTGGATTTGATTATTCATCAAGATCAAAGCCTTAAACTAAAAGAGTTGTTTCTTTATATTATAATGTATTCATATATTTCCAATATATTAAAATTCTATGATAGAGATACTTAATTAACCTTTTAAATACATTGAGTTGCAAAGAAATTGTATTTATGTTTCAGTAAGATATAGTTTTTATATTATTTTATGAAGCATTTCATGCGAAGCTATGCTTAAGCAACGTATGCAATTTAAGTAATGGATACAAAATATATATTTAAAATTATTAAAGCAATATTAAGAATCTATATCTTTTTTACTGTTGCTAAACAATATTTTCGGTGTAAAATATTTTATAGTAATCAAAAATTAAGTTGAAATAAAAAAAAAACATTGGACATAAATTTGAAATTATAACTGGTCAAGATTATCAGAATTGATTTTTAACTTATTACATTTGGAAACTAAATCTATGTTAACGGAATTAAAATGCTTTGGGTATTTGTGATATTAAAAAGAGAAATGCACACTTTTCTAACAAAAAAAGACTGATTAAGCAAACTCATAAACATTATAAAATTATACAAAACGGATCAAATATGATAATTAATAATTAGTGCTGGCGATATTTTAAGTAACAAAATCCGACGCAAAAACGTACTTTCTCTGAATAAACACACCTTTTTCTCGACACACTGAGATTACTGTTCCCCATAATATATGGACTAGCCGCAATCTCGGAAATATGGTACCCATAGTTTGGTTAGGAGAGCCATCCAAAGTTGGGTTAATTTTATTTTTTGTGTATTTTGCCATATCTCGAGAAATCCTTAATCGAGTTGAAACATTTTTGCACAAAATTATAAATATTTTTTGTCCAAAGGTAATATCATGCAAAAAAAAAAATAATAATTGTTTTGTAAACATTTATTATTTTATTAAGCAATAGTCAAAAATATTTTGAATTGTAAGCTATAAAATTCTTTACATCATTTTAAAGTATGTAATTTTACATAAAAAAACACAAAATTTGAGCGAAATCAGTAGAATAGTTAATGAAAAATCGAATTTTAAAGAAGTCACATAGTTAAAAATACATTTTTCAGGAAATTTTCAACCGATTTCTCTCAAATTTTGTATTTTGACATGTAAAATTAGAAACTTTAAAATGATGTAAAGAATTGTATACCTTACAATTCAAAATTTTTTCGACTATTGTTTAATAAAATAATAATTTCTTACAAAAATATTTTTTTTTTGCATGAAATTACCTTTGGACAAAAGATATTTATAATTTTGTGCAAAAATATTTCAACTCGTTTAAGGATTTCTCGAGCTATGGCAAAATACACAAAAAGTAAAATTAACCATAAGAGGTCCAAACTTTAAATGACTCTCCTGACCAAACTATGGGGACCGTATTTCCCAGATTGCGGCTACCCCCTATATTATGGGGATCAGTAATCCCAGTGTGTCGAGAAAAAGGTGTGTTTATTCAGAGAAAGTACGTTTTTGCGTCTGATTTTGTTATTTAAAATATCGTCGGCACTAATTAATTATCATATTTGATCCGTTGTGTGTAACTTTATAATGTTTATTAGTTTGTTTAATCAGTCTTTTTTTGTTAGAAAAGTGTGCATTTCTATTTTTAATATCACAAATACCCAAAGCATTTTTATTCCGTTAACATAGATTTAGTATCCAAATGTAGTATGATGTAAATAATTGTATACTTTAGAATACAAAATTTTTTTGACTATTGTTTAATAAAATAACAAAAAAATATATAAATATGTAAAAAAAAATTTTTTTTTGCATGGAATTATCTTTGAATAAATAAATATTATAATTGTGCGCAAAAAAAATTTCAATTCGCTTAAAAAATTACTCTAGATATAGCAGAATGATCTGTCTACCACGGATGATATATTACGTCGGTCAGTGCGAGTCGGATGTGGAATTCATATTAACCATCCATCTCTGGGATTCGAACCCATGTCACCTCAATGGTAGGTCAGTGCTCTATTCCTTGCCACGATGGCGCTATATAAATTATTCGACATGTTTTTTACTGACAAGTATTGATTAGCTGTTGTGCTGCACGAGTGACCAGTTTTCTAATTTAGTTTCAATTTTTTTCCCATTTATTGGCCTTAGATGATATTTTTGCTCAGTTCCCTTTTATTTCCTTTTAGATTTTTTATTACAAAAAATCTCATATGTTTCTCACCAACGTACCTAAAGGATAGATTTGATTTTATTACCGTTGTTGAACAGCTGACGCAAATTTGAGTTTACGGCTACCAATGTTCAGCATCGTAGCCTTGTAATTTTGAACCTAATCCAGAAAACAAGGAAACTCTTGGACCAGTACATCAAGAGGTATTGATTTGTTAATTGAATTTTGAGGAATTTGTGACCTCAAAAGATTTAACGTGAATCACTCCCCATTTAATACACTGAGATTCTTTGGCCGGCTGGATTCTCTAGTTTGAGCAATACACTTTCGATTAAATGAAAATCATTTTGGATTAAGTGTGAACTATAATTTCAGCTGATACCCAGTATAGAATGTGGAAATTAAGATTTACCTGATTAATGATTCAACGTGAACCACTCCCCATTTAATACACGGAGATTCTTTGGCCGGCTGGATTCTCTAGTTTGAGCAATACAATTTCGATTCAATGAAAATCATTTTGGATTAAGTGTGAACTATAATTTCAGCTGATACCCAGTATAGAATGTGGAAATTAGGATTTACCTTAACCTTAAAGAAAAAAAAATCTAAAACAAAATAAAAACAATTCAATGTTGTCTAAAACAATATTTTGTTATTGACAATGAACATTACCAATCTCAAAAATCAATTTGTAAAACATTAGAAACAGAAAAATTAAGTTGTTAAACTAAAACAGTAGTTCCCCTTTTGCGTATTTTAAAAATAAAACTAATAGAGATATTAGAGGAATTTGTAATGGGAAGTAAAGACAGCAATGTAGATAACTATTTATAAAATGTAGGAACATTTGCTTCAACTCTGCCTTTAGAAACACACATTCGTTAAAAAAAAACACGTTTTAGCTGAAGTTTAAGTAATATTTTGAGCTGATTCTAAATAGAGATAGTTAAATTTACTGTATAATTGGGTATTAACCTCAATAAGCAAAACCGACAAAGTCGATGTTACCTAAAACCATAATTTTTCAATCATAATTAACCTTGTTAATCCCCTTGTCAAAAGCAGATTGGCTAAAAGTTAGAAACGCAAAACTCATAAATTTATTTAGAAGTTAAACTAAAACAGTAGCTCTCTCCTTGCCTACAGTAAAAAGCAACATGGAAAAGAGACAATAGCGGAACTTGACATTAGTAGACACGTAATAACGATAACAACAGTGATAACGATAACAACAACAATAAAGAAAGCATTTTTCCATCTCGTCTTCGTTCCGGCGTCAGATGGTATTGACACCTCCTTTTCGTCATTGGTTCCAGCATAAAATTGAGCACCCGCGTTGGCCTAGCTTGTCCGTGTTCCGAACCACTTTGGAAAAGACGTGTTTTGTATTTTTTTTTCCTCTTCTGTGTTTTGTGTTTTCTTTAGGAAAGTCAGCAAGGGTGCCGCCATGTGAGGGGTTGGAGTTTGAAGTTTATTGGTTTTTGATCACGTAACGTCGTTTTAATAGAAGTTTTTTCGATCCTTTTTTTTTCTTCCACGGGGCGTTCCCTCTTTCGTGATTTACAAACTACTCTTTTATTGAAGAAGAAATTTCCTTTTTTAGCTTGCAATAGTCTCTTTCTCCTATGCACTTTTAAACACGAATAAAACTGTTTATGTTTATTTATAACTTAACGTTAACCTATATCACGATTTTTGAAAGAAAGCGTTGTTAAAAAAAGCATTCGGAAGCTTTAAACTTTTTGTAAGCAAATTATGCAAGTCATTTAGAAACGAAACAGCAATATTTAAGATCATACAAGGTATTTTAGAAAGTTTATATTAAAGCGAAATATTATGACTTCATAATTGACCTATTAGAAAATATGTGTATTTTTTTTAAAAAAATCGTTAAAAATGATTTTTTTTTTACAGTTACCACATCAGGTAGACGATATTCGCTTTTTGTTTCGAAACAGAAAAGAAACCTGATAAACTACTTGTTTTACGTTGACTTACCATAATACGAAATATGTTTCATAGCATTATAATTATCTGAATGATATAAAATTATAATAAATTATATTTTTTCATCTCTGCTTCTCATTGTTTTTTTATGCTTTAAGTTAAAAGTTTACAATAAATTGCAACACTTTAATTATTATTTTTCGGAACTTCTATTTCTGAGCATATTTATATTTTAAATGATTAAGAGTACTTTTAATAATTATTAAGTATTTTTAATAATTATTAAGTATTTTTAATAATTATTAAATTTCAGTTTTTTTTTATTATTTTGATAGTTTGACGTGTAGATGTTGGCAAAATATTTTACCACTAAAAATGTTTAAATACCTGAAAGTAATCATTCGATAACAAATAAAATATGAAAGCTGCAAGTTTTATAATATAGCGGTAAGAAATATATTTGTATAATATGGCAGTAAACTTGAAAAGGATTAAAATTAAGTGAAGTATTAGATTTCAAATCTAGAGAAATAAATATTGACTGAAACTGACTTTTTTCGAATATAGATGATTTAAGTACCAATTTCCAATAAATCATAACTGCAAGAATTGGTAATAAATGGTCCTAATCCAGACTGTGGTATAAAAATACCCCAAATATCAGAAGAAGCAGAAATTTAAAATCCATAGATATTTATTTTTTTATTAGCTTATAAAAATTTCTTCAAAATCCTACTTTTATTTGAGCAATGGTGTAAGTGCGAATAAGAAAAATCTAATTTATACCAGGTTAAAAGCTATGGCCACCTTCCACTACGTGGTTCGCTTACCTACTTCTTTTTTATTTGGAAAAATCAATGTGGATAAAATTAAAGATAAAAGTATTGAAAAATTACTAATATGCGTTCTCAAATAATCATTAAATAATAATAAAAATAAAATACGCCTGTAATGTATGTCACTCATTTTAGAATTGTATTATTTTTAAAATAATAAAAAATGAACAAAGTAATTAATTGATTACAAGACTCGTAATTAGTGAAAAATAAAGCTTAATACTTGAAAAAAACATTAAAAAACTTCCTATCTAGTCCTTTCCGAAATTAGTATCTACCTTAGATTACTTAAAGCAAATATTGACCCAATTAAAAAATGTATGTTGTTATAATCTTTCAATTAATATAATAAATCCTCTTGCTTATAAATTAAGACTTGTGCGCAAAATTATTTGTGCTAATTAAGATATTTTATTTCTCAGGTTTTATCTGAGACTTTAGAAAAGTAAATAAATGACAACATTTCTTAATAATGCTGATTTTAAATCCAAAAATTATAATCCTGTTTTTGTAACATACTGTCCTTTAAAGTTAGGTAACTTTTCAAAGTAAGACATCTGCCTACCCGAGAGCATTTACTTTCGAGATTAATTAAATCGTTGTAAACTTTTTACATGACATCTTTCTCCTGTATTGAATCTTGTATAATGTTTACTTGAATGTTAGTTTTCTAAGAGACGTATGTTTAAGGCGAAGTAAATGAAAGAAAAAACAAGATCGTTTAATTCATCTTTTAATATGGGATGCTTTCAGCCAACTGATAAAATTCTATATTTAAAATGTATTAGTTGGTAATGAGGTAAGTAGGATTAACACGAGCAATGAAAATTTACTGGACTAACAAGACCACCTAGTTATTCATTTAGTGGTCAAAAAAGTAAATATGGTAAACAAACATGGAAAAAATCAAGCTTACAGCTTGCTTAGTTCAGGTTATGTGGCTCATAATAAAATAATAATTTCCATTTATATATTAGAAACTAAAACTTTTTAGGTCCATTATACAATAATGATTGTAGATTAAAATAAGTGAAAAAAAGCTAAAAAAAAATATTGGTAAATAGATTCAACATACAGTTTAAAATGCTGAGATTAAATAAATATATATATGAAGAAAACATAGAAAGTACGATCTAACAATATATTATTTGAAAAATTAATTATCTAAAAATTCTAAAATTCAAAATAAAAACAATTCATAAAGAGTAAAAAAAAATGTTTTATTGATGAACAATTATACTTTCAATACATTAAGGCAATGCACAGCACAACATATAAATTTGAAACTCCAATTTATATATATTTCTATACCATACACTTTCAAGTATTCCATTTGAAATTTAACTGAACTAAAATTTAACCTACGCGCAAAACAATAAAATAAGTGCAAATTTTTTTATTTTGAAATGCATAAAATTTGATGCAACAAACATGCAAATTTGATGCATTTTCAGTTACTGTTTTGTAACCGAACATATTTCAAGGCGACAATTTTATCCCTCATGCGTCTGATTTTAGAGACAATTGCAGAATATTTGGAGACAAGTGTCACCATGTCGCCATACTGGCGTCAACCCTAGGGAATAAGTCATGTCTAAAAAATGTAAACTGCTCAAAAAAAAAATAAACGGACCACCCTGAATAACTTTTGATACAGTGATAGGATTTTTTTGATACTTATTTTAAAATTCGATTTCTCTGGAACTTTTCAACTGATTTCAATCAGATTTTGCATTTTGCCAAAGACCATTACATTCTTTAAAATAATGTGAAAAATTCTTTACTAAACAATTCAAAAATTAGTATTAAATAAAAGAATAAATATTTACTAAAAATTATTTTTTGCATGGAATGATCATTGGATAAAGAATTTTCATTTAGGGGTCGAAACATTGGATCACTCTTCTGAACAAACTATGGGGATAATATTTCTCAGATTGCGGCTATTCCTTATATTTTGAGGGTAAAAAATATGAATCCGTTGAAAAAAAGGTATGGTTACTCAGAGAAAGTATATTTTTGCGTCTGATTTCGTAACTTAAGATATCCTATTCACTAATTAATTAGCATATTCGAGGTCAACCCTTCGAACCATTAAGATTGAGTTATGGAACGTGAGGAACTGATTATTAGATCAAAAGTTGTTCAAGGTAGCATATTAGTTAGTGCAGTTATTTTCAGATATGGCGAAATATATTGAAAGTAAAATTAACATTAAGGGGTCCATACTTTGAACCGCTCTTTTGACCAAACTAACAGGACCATATTTCCCAGATATTGACTTTTTATTATGGGGGTTAGAAATCCAAATCTGTCGGAAGATTCGTTACTCAGGGAAAATACGTTTTTGTGTCTCATTTTGTAGCTTGAAATATCGTCTGTACTAATTAACTAGCATGTCGGAGATCACACCTTCAAACCATTAAAATATAGTCCTAGAACGATCATTCATCATTAGGTCAAAATCCGATCATTATATATATCTATATATCTGATTATATTATACATACATGTATCCGATGATTGGATCAAAAGTTATTCAGGGTAAGACTGTTTGTTTATTTTGCACACTGTACATAAACTGCTTAAAACATTTATTAAAAAAATATTTAAAAAGTTTTTCCTCCTATTTTTCGTTTAATATATTTAGTTAACACTATAAAGCTCAAAATGTTTTATTCATCTTTGGATAAACGAATTTTTAAACTGTAAGCAAAAAAGTTTCAATTCGCTTAAAAAGTTCTTGAGATAAAGCGAAATATACTAAAAGTAAAACTTAGAATCTCTTTCCTGACCAAACTATGTTAACCGTATTTTTCAGATTGCGACTACCCCCTATATTTTGGAAGGCAGAAATCCAAATCAGTTGAAATAAAAGATATGTTTATTCAGAGAAATTACGTTTTTGTATCTGATTTATTAACTTAAACTATCGTCTGCACTAACTTAGTATATTTGAAATAAACCTAACGAACCATGAAGATTGAGACCTAGAACGTGCAGATCCGATCTTTACATCAAAAGGGTTGTTCATTTTTTTCTTGGAGCACTGTACATTTACTGAATAAGCATGCCTTTATTTGAGCGAATTCAAATTCTTGATCCTTAAAATATAGAAGGTAACCACAATCAGGAAAATATGGTCCCAATAGTTTGGTCAGGAAGGCAGTTTAATGTTTATACTCATTAATGTTAATTTTACTTTTTGCATATTTCGCTAAACCTGGAAATTTTGTAACTGAATCGAGAAAATTTTGCGTGCAATTATAAAACTCGTTAACTAAACATGATTCCTGCGTAAAAGATTTTTTTTTTTGCTATTTTATTAAAAAACTAGCCAACTCCAGCCACCAGTTGTTCTTTCTTTTGAAATAAAAAGAACTTCAAGTGTTTCGAGATTTCAAAAAGCGCTTTTAGAAATCAAGGTAATATGCAAGTACAAACTCATTTTGCACAAACGAGAGTGGATTCGTTTGCTGCCTCTCTCATTTTCTGTTTTTCAGATTTTTCTTTGGAGGTATTTTTTAGATTAGATTCAACCACAATGGATATCGGAATGAATTTCTAATTAAAATATTTGTTGCAACATAGTTTAACATTTTAAACAGAAAAAAAAATATGTTCACTGGCTGAATGTCACTTTTGATGATTGATGAAACAAGTGAATACTTTGCTAAAATTAAACTGTGAGCTTAAATGCTGTAATTAACTTACGCTGTGAATGTTAGCAATTATATTTCAAGTCAAAGAATTTTATTTGTAAATTTTCTTTTATACATCCAAATTAAACAAACTGCTATGTATGTATTTTTTTTTATTAAATAAATTGTGAGATTTAAAATATGAATTAACGTATTTCATGGCAAAAATTAATTAATGAAAAAAAAAAATTCTGTTTAATGGCGTTGTTGAGGAACTAAAAGACAGAATAACCACGCAAAGAAATAGTTAAGTAAAAATGTTAAAATCATTCAATTATTTTTCACTTTTAATTGGTGATTAAAAGGACTTTTGATTACCAACCAGTTTTATATAACTTTATTGTCGCTTGCATACGGAAAACTTTTTGCTATTATTTTCTATTTTTTTTTTTTTTTTTTTTTTTTTTTTTTTTAATATTGAAACCAAGGACGTTAGGATGGGTTGTCTTTTTCGAAACATTAGTACCCATGACTGGAGCCGCTGTGACTCAGCTGATAGAGCGTTCGACCCCAATAGGGTGACCCATGTTTGAATCCCAGTGGTGGCTAGTTGATACGAATTCTGCTCCCGACTTGAACCGACCACAGTGCTGACGTAAAACAGCCTTAGTGATAAACATATCATGGGTTAGATACCCCTTGTCGTTGTGATAACCATGGTAGTTTCTTCTCTATGTAAATCAAATGTGGGTTAGTTCCATAGAAAAATTATGTAATAAATATGCTATTCCAAATTGAAAAAAAAATACCAAAAAAATAGTTTATAATACTTTATTAAATAAAATACTAAAAAATAATTATTAGTTTATTTATTTATTTATTTATTTGTCTGGAATATCCTTGAAAAAAATAAATTTTATAGATGAGTGCAAAATTTTTCGATTCGCCAAAGGAACTCTCGAGTTAAAGAAAAAAACTCAAAAGTAAACTTATAACAGTATTTTGCTTTTTTTTAATAGGGATCCACGCTTTCACTTGCTCTCGTAGTTAAACTATTCTGGCCGTATTTTCCAGATTGCGACTACCCAACATATTTTGAGGGTCAGGAATCTACACTCCTTAAAAATGTATGCTTTGCGTCTGATTTCGTAATCTAAAATATCATCTGCTCTAATTAACTATCACATTTAAGACGAGAATTATCCCATTAAGATTGAGTCTCGGTACACAAAAATCGGATCATTAGATCAAAAGTAATTTAACGTGTTTCGTTTTTTTTTTCCATTTTAGTCTAAGAACTAACGGTATGATAAAATGTATTAAGCATGAAAATTTTATTAAATCAACATATTCAAATTAAAAGTGTCGGATTAGGGTATTTCAAATATATGTAACTAATTCTTTATCCATGTTTAGAAGTAAAAGATTTACTTAAGAAATGTTTTTCATTCATTTTTCTTTTACATTTTCTAATAAGATCATTGATATTCCAATAAGATATTCATTGCCGATCATACAATTATTAATTTAGACATTTATTAATTTATTCATTACATTATACAACATTACATTATTTTTATACATTTATTCATTATAGTTACAAACTAGTGTCATAACTGGACCACTGTTCAGTTTTTTTTTCTTTTTTTAAAACAAATAATTTTCCAACAAAAAAAATAGAATCAAACATCACTATTAAATAGGTTAAGTTCATTTACTTCAACGCAGTTACAAGCCATTGGCCTGGTTAGACTACAAAATGCACTTTTTAAACATTTTTAAATATAATACCATCCATCATTGCTGCTACACAGGCTAAGTTTATTCACTTCAACAGAGTTTAATACTAATGTTCTGACTATACCACAAAGCGAAATCTCTACTCTCGTGTAAATACCAAATGCGTCTTCCGAAACGACAGCCAAGCGAAACCAGAAATCTACCCCAAGTTTTGCACAGTTGGCGAAATTAAACACCCCTCACATTCCTGAATGTAGAAGCTGAAAGTGGTTCTTGATTACGGTGCTGTTCATCCGGACCCGAGGAAAAAGGAATTATGCACACGCCAGGGTCATATTAGCTGGCGTTAAAATCTCGACTGGCGAAATTCTTCTCCAGCAAAACTGTCTTTGTTGAGTGGAGTTCAGTGGCGAATCAGGAACTCCCCCAAACCCAGGAAACGGGATTTCAGCAAGCTATCCAATAAAGATCGTAATCATTTCCCTGACTCTTAGTACCTAAACAGCGTTTTAAATCTACCATATTAACTTTAATTCAACATTAGCCTTCAGGAGGCAGATAGGAGACTGTCAAGGCGTAAAGTGTTTACAACTCGGGCGCGAAAGGCAATTTGTTGCGGAATTTGAAGTACCCGCCACCACCCTCATTAAAATCTGGGAGATCCGGCAAGTGCTTTAGTCTGAAATTAAGTCGTATAATACGCCACTGATACTTAAAGTCTAGTATCAGTGATGAGTATGGGGAGAGGGGTCACGGTCAGGTTCCGCTATTCTAGCGTCATTAAAATCTAGTGTTATTTTGAGAGTGACGTTCTATATGCATCAAAAAGTGAGCGTTAACACAAAGTACTTTTTTTGATTATAACCAAAATTTTATTGCTATTGCGAAAATATCCTGATAACAATCTATCAGATAATGTATTTTTTAGTTGTGCGATTTAATTTTATAAATAACCGAGTAGTAATTGTCTAACTTACCTTAATTTTCTTAAAAAAGTACATACAACAAAAAATAATTATTTTACTATTTACTTATCATGTTTCAATACAATATCTAAAAATGCTATACGTTGAAATGAGATAATTGATCCTTTGAATTATATAAAATGAAATGAAATAGATCTTTATATTATGACATACATAAATACATTTATTAAAGATTGATATTTAATTATTTAAATTATAATTAGTGTACATTTTAACTATTTAACTATATTCTTGTCGGGCATGATGGTAGGGAAGGTTTCAAAAATATAACGAATGGTATTGGACCATTAATAGAAGTTTAAAGGCGAATATTTGTGCAATTTCAATATATTCACAAGATGGCGTTTTTTTTACATGGAGTGTACTGATTAAATAGGATTTTTTTTGACGGATTTAATTGAAAAACTGGTAATGCCACATTTAATATTAAGTAACGCTCCGATGCTTCTTACTAGTTTATCAACAATATTGATTGTGGTCGATTGTTTATCAACAACTATTGTTATTTTCTTATTGGATTTATTTGACTCACTACTCATGTAAACTGTTATAAAATGCAAGTATGATTTTAATTGTATAATAAATATATTCTTGTTATCATAAGATTTACATAAATCTGTCAATTATATAAAATATCTCTATAATATTTGATTCTTATTTCTTTCGGTTTTGTCTGTATCAATATTCTGCCTTTGCTGGGAGAATATTTGACTAACAAACTAATTTTATTTTAAGAAATATTGTATGTATACATCCTAAATTTAAGATTCTTTCTTAATATTGCATCGTAAAAATAATTTTAGTGGTTCTTATGTATATCATACCTTAGTGTATTTATAAATTTTAGTGTTACTGAAAAAAAAAAACATTGTCACGGCAACTTTGCACCAAGCAGTGTAATATTACATATTTGGTGTTTCATTACACTAGGAATTATTTTTTGATTTTTGTGTAGCGGAGCACTTAGTGAAACACTACTTCATTAGAAAGTAGTTGTTCCCTTTTTCAGTGTTCAGATGCATGAAATTTTTAACAATTTAGTAAATTGTTTTTATAATTTAGTTTAGTTTTACAAGTTTTTAGACACTTGGTGCTTCAATACACCAGAAATTATTCTTTGGCTTTTGTGTAGTGGAGCACTTAGTGGAACACTACTTCATTAGACACTTGGTGTTTCACTACACCAGAAAATATTCTTTGGCTTTTGTGTAGTGGAGCACTTAGTGGAACACTACTTCATTAGACACTTGGTGTTTCACTACACCAGAAAATATTCTTTGGCTTTTGTGTAGTGGAGCACTTAGTGGAACACTACTTCATTAGACACTTGGTGTTTCACTACACCAGAAAATATTCTTTGGCTTTTGTGTAGTGGAGCACTTAGTGGAACACTACTTCATCATAAAGTAGTTGTTACCCATTTTTGGAGTGCAATTTAGTATATCATTTCTTATAGTTTAGTTTTATAAGTCTTTAGATCAATCAGCTGGTGAGAATCCTAGACTTTTTTTCTATAAAAAGTGTTGGTAACATACACTAATAGTAAGCTTTTTTTCTTTACGCAAAGAGACATATTTACTTTTAGTCCCCTTTTATTTTTTTCCGAAAAAGAGATATTTTATTTTTTCATTTAGTGGAGCTGTATAAATAGTCGCCAATCTCTTTTCCAGATTTCGGAGAGGAAGTAGGCAAGTTAAAAAAAGGGAATATTCTTTCTACGAAACTCAAAAATAGGTCATATTTTGGCCGATGTGAAACACTGTACATTAAAAATGTTTCAGAGCCAGTTTCATGAAAAAACACTGAGACATTGAGCGTACTGTTTGCACAAAAACCAATCATCTACGTGTTAATTGAAATAAATATTAGCGTGCTTTATTCTAAAAACAATTATTTTAAATTTAAAATTACCTTAGTTGAAACAAATCATTTAAAAAATTATCTAAATTAGGAATATGAGCATTTCATGCCTATAACACTAATTAAGACAGAAAATAGTGAATAACACATTTTTTTATTTAATTTGATTACAGAGTTCCACTTAATCCACTTCGTTATGATACATTTAACAAAAGAAAAGAATCGTAAAATAAGCTGACAATAATCAATTTTGGATGTAAAAAGGATTTTGGATGTTTTTCTAAAAATTTTTCTATCCAGTATTCAATTGTTTTTTTATCCATTTATTTCGATATTTAATATAAGCTTACTTTTGGTGTTATCCAACTGTCACTAGCAACAATTATAACTGAAACTGTTGAAATGTTTTTAAATGAATTTTTTCTTTTAAAAGATAATGAATGAAAGAATGAAAAGATAATGATAATGTTTGTAGTTAAAATAGACTAATTACCAACATGTTTAACATTTTAAAATGTTGAGTTGTAACCAAGAGATCGTATTTCGAAAAAAGAACTGAGATAACAAATTGGTTTCAATTTATCTGCATAACTGAACAACGATAAGGTCGCCAGTCGCTGCTGAAGGAACAGGTTACATTCTCTTGCAAACCGACAAATTCAATCAACGCTTTAGGTCCACCAGGAATGCTTATGACCCTAAATTAATTAGTATCTAATGTCTTTCGGTGGAAGTAAAGATTTGTATTCATGGCATAGCATATCTTGGCGACCAAGTCATTAGAAACTATTTCCATATGCCCGTCATTAGCTTTGCAGATTTTGTAGTGGTCGCCAACTTTTGTAGAATATGAGTGTGTATTGTGTCCTCAGGTTACATTAACTGATTGAAAAGTTACTCTGAAAGCAAATGGTGTGGAAGAGATTTGAGAGGAGTCAGAGTAGGCTTTGAATTTATGTGTGCATGTTCTGATTTTATTGCATATTGTATGAAGTCTTTCATTATTCCGTGGCAGGCGACCGTCTAGTTCAAATTAGAAAATCGTGAATGATATTATTAAATAAGAGTAAGTAGCAAATTGGAGTACAAATGGAATTTGTTTCGTCAATCAAAATTGAAATTTATTCTAATTGTTGTTAAATCAGTTATAAAAGCATAATAAACTAATCCTGAACTTTGAATGTTAAAAAGGGAATATTAAAATTTCTATGAATATAATAGACTCAGCTTAGTATATTTTGGAGAAGAAATTCGATTGAAACAAATTAGTTTTAGAGGTGTACCATTTTGGCCATTCATAAGACAATTTTAACACTATATTGCCTAAGGAAGTCATTTTGACTGCTTTTAATTTCAATTAGAAAAACAATGATGTATATAATGACACAATTTCTTAGAATTTTGTGACTTTTTATACAACATATAATTTTTTTTTGTTAATATTTACTAATAACTTGTTATATAACTGTAAATAATATTAAAAAAATGTTAAAAATTAGTTTTAAAGAAATTTATTTACGCATTCACAATCCAGTCATTTTGACTGCTTTTAGGCAATATAGGTATATACTAATTTTCCGTCTTTCTAGTGTTAAGAATTTTCCTATTCTATATTTCTTTCAACTTTATTATTATAATCTTTTAAACAATAACTTAGTTGCCTATTACTCCAGTGCCGCGTTGTTTAGAATTAACATAAATAGAAGTTTAAACTGAAAATGTTTCTAATATTATTTAAGTTACGCTCTTTAGATAAAAAATTGTATTTTTTGAAAGAAAATATTTTTATTACTTTCAATTCTTAACAAAGATTTTTTAAAGTTTTTATTACATTTTCTAAACTTGCATATTCGTGTAAGTTTTAAGATGTATTTTTTATAAAGGTTGTCATTATATATTTTTATTTATGTGACTATTATAGATATAGGTTATAATATTTTTTAATACTACTGGTATTACTTTCTTATCTTAAAAATTATATTTTTTATTTTTACAAATTTTATTATTAACTCTTAGTATTTCAATAAAAGAGTAATTTAGCTTTTCCGGATGATAAATGAAGTTTTGTTAACAGAAAGCATAAATATATATATATATATATATATATATATATATATATATATATATATATATATATATATATATATATATATATATATATATATATATATATATATATATATATATATATATATATATATATAAAATTTAAGAGACTCTATTAGCATAATTCTTTTAAAAGATAGATAGAATAAAGATAGTTACGAAATTTTTAATTTTTTTTAAGTTTTAAAGAACGTTAAAACTGTTATCAAGCGAGCTTTTGTTTATCAAGCGAGCTTTTGAAAAATTTAAATAAGTTATTTTTTTATAAATTAATAACTATTAGTAAAGAATTGGGATAATACCAAGGTACATCCATTATGAGAAATAAAAGTATGGTCAAAGCTGCCAGAATGTTGTACACCCTTTTTTCTGCCCATATGCACTGTTAGAATTTTCTTACTAAAATTACGGTAAAATAACTGAAAGCAGCCTGTTTAACTAATTAACCGTGAAGTTTAAATTAAAAAATATTTTTTACTGTTACTGTTTTGAAACAATTTACAACAAGTATGGTAATAAAACCCTGAATACAAAACTATACCAGTTTTAAACCATTTATGAGAAGCAGGGTTTCAAAAATTGGTGATTAGATCTTTGTTAGGTAAATTGTACAGTGCAGGGAATAATGAATTAAATATTGTGGTGTAAACGCTGGGACTCGAACCTTCTCTGTCGATCATGAGAGTGACGGATTAGCCTTCTCGGCTATAATATGTACCCAACTGCCAGGAACTACGTTGCTTCTTAGGTGGTCTTATTTGATGTGATAAATTCAAGTTGTTTATCCGTATTAGGTGAAAGCCGTTAGTAAACAACTTTTCTCACAGAGTACCATCTTATTTATAGTTATTTGACTCTTTTGATTGAATATAGTAAAGTGAAAATTAAATAAATTGTTAGTTAATCATTTTTTTCCGCAAAATTTCTAACACTGTAGGATGTGATGGTTTGGTAATAGCTTAAAGTAAAATTAACCAATAAGTATCATTTTATTACCATGCTTTTACGGGATAAAAGAGATAACATTTAGTAGTTTTATCAAATGAGTTTGTAATATTGAAAATACTGGTATAATTTGAGATGAGGCAATAATGCTTAGATTGGTAGATTCATTATTATTTATTAAACGATTGTGAAATTGCCTGTTACAAGCTTGATTGTTCATTTGCCTCAGTTTTTCTTAAATTTCCGTATAATGTATTAGCTAGCATTTACTAGCTTTCAAATAAGCATTAGTAAATATCAAAATGCTTGGACAAATCTAATTTAAATCAGTAACTAAAATGTTACACTCCAGGGCGTCGCAACATCCTGAAATGGAAGCGCAAAAATAGCGGGTTCGAATCCCACAACAACCCTGGATGCATCTATTTTGTCATATTATATTATTTATTGTTACATTCATATGCAGGCTTGTGTGCTTCTTACAAAGCACATTTTGTTATGATCCTTATCATATCAAAGAACATGTAGCCTAAGCAGGCCAACACAAAGAACAGAAATTACCTGCACATTAGGTGCCTCTTTGTTATGTCCATCTCCCTTAATTTGACAAGACCTCATAATAAATCGTACTTTGAAATGAACAACTAACCTATATATGCATGTGTAACAAAAAATGAATAAACGCAGGCTTGAAATAGTACCATTATTTTTATTTTTCAAAGACCACCTGGAAACAACAATTTCGTCTTTCTGTCAAGGAGAAAGAAAGAACAAAGATATTAAACTCAATACCTTTATGCTCCAGAGTGTATGGCGGAAAGACAATGCCCCAGGTAACGAAGATCCCAATAATGTATGATTATATGCGCAATGAATCTTGCGGACGTTCCTCGTTGTGCGGTATTGCAGTATATCCTATTCTATAGAACTGGCTGATTATACTTGTTGCAATATTTTTGGTGCTACTCGCTCTATTGTGTTAATATGCTTTTCTTTGGCTATATTAAAACAATATTAGAAAGCACTACTTTGTTCGGACATAATCGTGTGATCTGATGACGAGATTATATATTTCCTTATTTTATTTTATTTTGAAAAATCTTTTGAATTTTAAAAGAAAATTATTTTGGAATTTTTTTAAAAAACATTTTTTATAGAATTTTTTCTTCTTTAAAAAATCTTTATACTTTCTTCCTTGTTTTTTCTCTCCATATTTTTAGTTTATTTTATGGGTTCTATGTACTTACAGATTATGAGCAGTAAATAAAATTATTACCAATAATAATATATTATTTTCCTTAATTTTCTTCGTTAATCTCTGTATTCTCCTATCCTTTTTGTCTTTATTATGTTTTACTTATATATATATATATATATATATATATATATATATATATATATATATATATATATATATATAAAGTAACGAGGTACATCCAAAATTTTGTTACCATAGTTCGGATGGTGATATGTTGTTAAACACCGAGGGCGTTTCACATGTTTTTTTTGCAACAAACATTAGACATATTGACTAATTAGAACAGACACAAAAAAAAAAAACTTTTATACTTCCTCTTAATAAAAGTATGCAGATTGCTCATTTCCAATTTATAATTCCTTAAATACAAATTTATTAAATTGAGTCAATTTTTTTGAATAAAAATACTCAATATCAATTTCATATCAATTATGATGCGATATTTTTTTATTACAATTTTATTACAATTTTTTCATGATTCTTTTATTCCTAAAAAAATTAATTTTAAGTTCGGGATTTTTAATGAAAAAATGGAGAAAAAAGTAAAAAAAATATAAAGCAAATATCTGTACTGCTTAGTTCCCACTTCTGCCTTTTTAAGCAAATTTTTTTCCCGTCATCTCTGTCTTACCCCCCATCCTCAAAATACGTTCTATTCATTTCCAACACCCTATCTCCGTTATCGACATCGGAAAGGGAAAGCCCACGTTTGCAATTGCCTCGTCACAAGAATAGATATATTTATATGCGGGCACATATATAAGAAAACCTTCCTAGCAAATGAAAAACCCCACACTCCAACACTCCCACCGCTTTTATGACTGAAATAAACATGATGCCTATCCTCACGCCGTCCTCTTTTCCTTGTCGGGTGTTTACATTTGTAAAATTCAAAGCGTAAATATTCCTGCAGCGTTTCTCAAGGCATTAAGGGTTGGAAAGAGCCGAAGGAAAATGTTCATCCTGACAGTAAGAATGATAGATTCGTAGAAGTTGCGCGCTTCTCTCCTTTAAGAAGACTGTAAAGTACATTGCCCGAGCATTGGGTACATCATTCAAAAGGATTTACTTACACCCAACCCCTTCATCTACTCCCTGTCTTACTCTCCAAGCGTTATTTAGGGAATGTATTCCAACCAATGGGCATTGTTTTACCTAAGGACTTATGAAAAGAGCATCGTTCATTCGGGACCAAACATAATTAATGGCTATTATGGGAAAACTATACCGGGATATATAACAATAGGAAGTCTAATAAGACTCGTAAAGTTTGAAATTATTGTATCCAAAATGAAAGAGCCTTCCGGAGATTTCGTCTGTCCTGAAAGTTTGAGATTATGCAGAAAATAATCCTCAGTTCTATGTAGTTACTGAAATGAATTAATGAAACTGCCTTTTAGATGGATAATAAACAGATATTTTCTTACTTGCGGTATTTGATCTTTAGACATCAAACTGTTATTTTTTGTAAAAAATTTAATCCCTGGGGGTAAAATAAAAACACTAAAATGGTAAATATTTAGGTAATCAGTTCATTTAATAGTTATTTTATTTTTAATATTTTATTGTTTACATTATTTTGAAAGAGCAACTAGAAAATTAAAACTCCAAATATATTGAACTAAGATAAATTTTGAACGTATGATGATTCACGAAATATTTATATTGATAATTTTAAGTCATAATGCTCAAACACTAAGCTTTTATAAATTTATCCAATCAAGCAGTTTTTTTAATCTCAAAGTGATACTCCAGAACTCGTTTACTATTGATATTTAAATAGTGATTCTGTGTTTCAAAATAAACATGGGTTTCTTTTGGAACAACGATTTATCACGCTAAATAAACTAAAGATATGCCAAATTACACAATATTTTATGATCATGGTTATTATCTGGCATTAACTTATCAATTATTACCATATCAATTATTATATAAATGAACTATATCAATTACCAGGAGCTTAAACTACAATCTTCTCATACAAAATAATAAAATGAAGAGTTTTTCTGTGTCACTGTGCGTCTCTCTTACAATTCCAGAACAATCTGTGCTATAATCTCGAAATTTAGACCGACACTTAAAGAGGCAATTTTAGTCCCCTTAAAAAATCTTTCAAAAATTACAATTATATCATTCGATAAAAATATTTGAATAGTGAAATTTTCTCTATTTTTTAGCTTTGGCCATTATTAAAAATTAAACTGCAGGTAATTATTTTCATATATTTAAAATATAATACCAACAGCAGTGATTCTCAACCTGTGGGGCGCGCCCTCCTAGTGGAGCGCGAGTGCACTAGAGGGGTGGCGCGAAAATATTCATAAGAAAATATTATTTAAAAAAAAATATTAACTGGATGAAACTAAAGCACATATACTTATAGAAAACAAAATACATTTTGGCATATTTAATAACTTATTAAAGTTAAACAACTTATTAAATCAAAACTTAGGTGGGAAACTATAAAGGTGACTTTGCTTTGAGGATTGTTCCTAATTTTCTGGTTAAGTCTGTGTTGCTGAAATTCTTTTTTGTAACATCTTACACCTATCTCTAACACATATCTCGTGTACTTTTAATTGTAAAATAAAATTTCATTTATTTTATAGTATAACTTCAAAATTGTAGCTTCTGCGCCTATGGTTTCCCACAGGTTCCAAAGATGGGCCATAAATTGAAATCTCTTTTTCACTTACTCAAATTGTCTTTAGAAAAGACGCTTGGACTAGCAAACGTCTTTTAAAAAAGCACTTTAAGCTTGTTGTAAAGGCACTTGTTTATATATCATTTACATTTATAGTTCTTGTGTGATGAGACTAGCGATTCTTTTGAGTTAACTCATTATAATAAAACAAGAGTTAGTTCTTTCGAAAGGGGTAACTAACCATAATTAATAAGTAAGATTTAAATAAACATTCCAGAATTAATCAACCTAACCTATAATTAGTATAAAAATACCCAAATTTACAAGAAAATACCAGAATTTACCACAAAAACACTCACAACTACCATGAAAATACAAAAAAGTACCTGAAAAATTACTTTTAATGCAAACAAAATAAAAAACTTGAAACAAAATATCGCAAACTCTACTAAAATGCTTCAAAATATTATAAAAATGTAAAAAAGGCCTAAGTTCCACATTTGCTTAAAATGAAATAAATCAATTGGTATTCAATAAAATCATTCCATTTTGAGAAATAATATACTTCGTTCTAATTTATATTTCATTCTCTTATAGATTTCACGTTTGCTTCCGAAGGAGGCCCACATGTCTCCAAAGTGGCACAGGTGTCGGGCCACTTTGGAAACATACATACGGTCATCATTTGCACGACTTAAAACTATTTATCTGATAGATTAATTCAAATTAAAGTAATGTGGTTAAAGAATAAGAAATAAACTTTCAAGAAAACATATCATAACTAAAAGTTCTATGAACTTAAACGCATATAAATTACAATATCTTCTTATCCGGAAATTAGAATGACAACTGCAAAAAATTAAATCATTTCATACAATAGAGGCCATTGAAGGAAATCTCTTCCAATTCATTCACCTGCACTTCAGCTACTACAAGATTTACAATGCAGCAGGGCCATCTTGTGACTCAAAATATAAATAATTCTACTTTTGGGGGTAGGGCAACGTTTAGAAGCACTGGCCCCCTTAGGTTCACCCACCTTACTTAATCAAAACATACTAAATTAAAAACAAATTTAATAATTATTAGTGACTTCCTTAAGCCTGTCTTGCAGAGCAAAGCTTTTTGAGGTAATAAGGCTTATAATTAGAAATAGCCACTCTCAGTTCTGTTTTTATACATTTAGCCAAGATCTATATTTTGTCTTCAAAGAAGGACAGCAGGAAATCTAGTTTTACTAAAGTAGGATGTTGAAACTGGTAATAGAATACTATTTGCCCTTGTTTTTAGTGCAGAAAAATCATCCTTTACTTCAGCTCAAAATCCAAATAGTGATATATTACTAAATTGTCTTTTGGTTTCGCCACTTGTCGTGAAGTCTATGAATTTTTCTTCCTTATCTCGAATTTTTCTTCCTTATCGAGTCTTATGAAATGAATCCCTAACCCACTCGTAGCTTGCTATCAGCTGGTCGTCAGCAAGAAAATACTTTTTAAAATTCTTTGCCAGCATGGCTAAATGATTTTCAATGGTTACAAAAACAGCTTTTATATGTTCTTCTTCAGCCTTATTAGTTTTCGTACAATCATCCACATTTGTAAACATTGTTAGGTTTTTTTGCTTTAAATTTCTGCCCCATAGTTCCAATTTTCTACAAAAAGCTTTAACTTTATCACTCGTATACAACATATGTGTATTTGCTCCTTGGTGATTCAA
The DNA here is from genome assembly GCA_949128135.1 of Parasteatoda lunata. Taxonomy (NCBI): domain Eukaryota; kingdom Metazoa; phylum Arthropoda; class Arachnida; order Araneae; family Theridiidae; genus Parasteatoda; species Parasteatoda lunata. Next base: position 59,954,741 of record OX421973.1, on the reverse strand, counting down.
GTCATTTAATTTCTCGAATATGACGACCAAGTAGCTCAATTTCATCACAAATAAACAATCGCGAAAATCCTCGGCTTCCGGTCGGTTATCTTTGGTTATCTTAGGAAAATGGCGATTTTTTCTCCTAATTCATAAACACGTTGCAAAGATTTCTCACCTGATAATCATCTTGCCTCGTTATTAAATAGTATAGCTGAATGTACTGAACCCATGTCTTTACAAAATGTGGAAAAGGTTCTCAATCTCAGGGATCTCATTTTTATATAACTTACTACAAATACAATCGTAGTTAACACAATATTTAAACCAGGACTCATTTATTTCGAAGTCAAAGTTTCTCTGTGGATCATGCAATGCGTCCAAACGCATTGAGGCCATTTTTGTTTTACAAGTGCTTGTATACTTTGGAGTCTTCCGGACATTGAACGAGCACCATCGGTTTATATTCCGACACAATTTTTGCATTCTATGTTTGCCTCATTCATAAAATCCCTTAAAATAGCAAATAATGCGAGCGCTGTAGTTATGAGTAGTTCTACTACTGACATATTATCACAAAATCGAACTTAGGCAATTAAATGAGCAGCTTTATTAATATATGTTGCTGTATCTGCCGTCTGTTATCAAGCTGTATTAAAAACAATTTGTCACGCAACTTCGAGAAAAGCTGACACTATACATCTTCAGCTATATCACCAATTCACATAGCAACAGTATCATTTGAAAGAGGTATGGACTGCAATTGTTTTGAAAAATTATCTCCAAACATAGTTTTTAAAATCTCAATTGCTGCTGGCTCTTACTTTAATTTTATTTTGGCAGTTAGTTAAAAAAAATAATTCAAAGGCAGAATCCAAAATACTCCATATACATTATTGTTGTATTGTTGCATACATTTTACTGTAAGCGGGGGGGGGGGGGGCGATGAAAATTAAGATTGTTAAGATTGAAAACTGGGCCGCGAATACTAAAAGGTTGAGAAACTCTTACTTACAGTGTTAGCTAGCTTACAGCTTTGTTTGATTTACAACAAAAACACTGCGCGTTTTTAATAATTATTTATGTTTTATTCATTATGTTAGCTAAGCTCAAGAGACAATGTGGATAGAATATGAGAGCTATGTCAATTTGGTATTTTTAAAGTTATATCAAACCACGCATTTTTTTCCTTAGCTTTACGCTTTTGAAAAGTGTTTTGATAAAAATAAATAATTCAAAATCAGCATTAATTGGGTACTTGCACTTCAAGAAGAAGAAGACCACAGACACGTGTGACCTATGACATCAACACCAGATGCTCGGTTAAAAGCGAAATGGGGTGTTAAAGCTGAACTAAGTTTCTCCACACAAGTTGGAAAGTTTATTAAAGTGAAGTTAATTAAATATAGTGCCGTATAGCACATTGAATTCGTTGAATAATATTTATTTCTCGTCTACATCTTTTACTTAACTTACATTTATTATGTGTTGGTTTATTTTATTCTAACAGTGATATATTTTTGTTTTGTGTACCTGTCAACTTTGCTGCATAATAGTTTGTTATGTTTTACAAGGCTTCATACCTGTCTTTGCTACAAGCAAGAAATATGCAGTGAAAGAATTAAAAACTTAGCGAAGGAATAGAGAATGTGTCACTTAAGAGAATTGATACTTCGCAGGATTAGCTTATAGAATGGAAAGAAAAGTTGCTAACGTAAACAAATGTCACGTTTCAAAAACCAATCAGGATCAAGATACCCACATTCCGTCACTTGCAGGTATCTCAATGGAATAAATATTATATGTAAACTAAAAAGCAAAATTAATTGAGAAAATATATTTATTCGTTACGAGAGACTGTAAAATTCGCCAAACTATTATTGAAATAAACAAATAATACTTAGTTTCTTTTGATAGTTAGTACTACTGGTATTGTGGTGATAGGTGCTGTAATACTAAAAATTTTCTTGGTTTCTATGGTCCCCTGAAAGGGATAAGTACAGGAAAAAATGACATGATGTGGTAAATTTTGATAATCATGAGTTGGTCATGAGCAAAAGTACCATGCAAGATAATACGGAATATATTTAAATGCTATGTAAAAATTTAAATAGTAACCATATATTTAGATTTAACTCATTAACTGAACATGTTTATGAATTTTGCAAAATCTACTCGTTTCAGAAAATTTGTAACCCTTTCAACAGTACTATCCATATCTTCCCAACAATGAATATAAATTTGAAATAATATTTTATATACATTGGTAATGATCCTTGACGGCGCCGAGGTTAAAGTACAGAGCTGTTGTTGTAAAGCACTTAGGTCAAGTAGCTGCTCGAATTCCAATACAGCTTTCAGATCAATGGGTACTAGATTGTTTTGGAAATAAAAGCGGCCAGTGCAAATTGCTAATCTTTGCCAGCAATTATGTCGCTGGTTTCAAAATTGTGGATCCTTAACGAAAAGGGCGGTTGCGGAAATGTTTTACCTTAGATTATTACTAGATGATTGCTCAATTGCTCATTATAATTGTAGTTAAAAGCACAATATTAATTTTCTATTTTTGCAAATTTTTTAATTAAGAGGGTAGAAAAGTTTAAAAATGATAATGTATTTCCATTTTTAGGTTTATATAACTTATTCTCATGAAGAAACAATTTCTTGCTTAACGCTATTATACGCACTTATTATTTGCATACATATTTAAATATTGTGCCACATGGGGAGAGGGGCTCCTGATTTGTTCGTAACTATTTCCTTTGGTATGGTAGTTTAGTGTATTATAATACTAGCTGAATGCCCGTTCTTCGCACAGATTGAATAAAATATAAGTAAAGAATCAATATATCAGAACTGAGAAACAATCACAACTGAAAACCCTATACCGACACAATTAAAGAACTTGAAGAACCAGGTAAGGGAAATTTTTAGGGAAAATAATGAATCGCTGATTTTGCCTTCTCTTAAATCCTAACATAACTAATCACATAAATGTTTAGTATGCTAGCATCATAGTACCGTCAATAGTACACAATAGTTAAGTGGCATCTGTGAATGACGTTTTTCTACGGTTTTCCTAAACGAATTTTTTTACCTTTTCTCCTTTAACTTTTCTTTTTAGCACATAGCTTATTTTATTCTATTTGAATTAATACATATTTTGAATATTAATAACGTATTAGTGTCAGTAATAATGTGGCTATTTTTTAGGGCCCAACAAAATGAATAAGAAACTCTCCTCCATTATTTTTGCTCTTTATTACAGAAGTTTTTTTATATCAATTAACATTTTACCAACATTAATTAAGCATCTTTGTCGTCATTGATAGTATGACGATTTCTTACTGTTCTTCTAGACAAATAAATATCTTAACTCCCTTATTATTGCTTTCTAGTACATAGATTTTATTTCAATATGGATATATTGCGTAAATTAATTAAGCATCATTAGCGTCAATAATAATATGGTGATTTTTTTCGTTTTATTTAAGCAAATAAAATCAACATTCCCATTAGTTTTGCATTTAAATACATAAGTATTTTTTTCTATTCAATTACCCTTTATTTTAATTAAATAGTTTTTTAGAAAAACGTTTTAAAAGAATTATAAATATAAAAAATTGAGTGGTATCAGACAACTTCAAAAGTATAAATTTGGCGACGTAGACATCGCGTGTTACCACATAATGTCGTTCATTGAATTTATCTGACATTGCGAATATAAAATAATTCAACACTTAAATACTTGCAATATACTACTTTTTGATCAAATAGAGCTATAAGCTAGAAATTATCACTGCTGTTATTCGTAAAATATGTTAAAAACTGAATTATCTGTAGTGAAATTTATAACAATAACCAATTTAGCCAATCAGAAAATTCCATTTCGTCTTTCACTCATCCCGTTCGAACCGCTCGAATAGAATGTTCGAATAATAGAATGACAGTGACCTTCCTGTGATTCATACTATCTGTATGCCAAGTTTCATCGATTTCGGTTGGAAGGTTTAAGAGTCTATAAATGGCACACACATCCACAGACTGACAGACAGGCACTTATTTTTTTTATATGTATAGATAATAGCTGACCGAATTTGAATAAAATTATATAGATTATATAAATTATACAATCTTTAATGTTTTATACAAGTAGCGAAAAATATATTTTATACAATAATATGTGGAAAAATGAAAAAATAAATTTGCTGAAACATTTATTGAATTATTCTCTTTATAAAGTTAAACAAACTTAAATTCTTCATTATCCTTTAGGCAATCTCGGAGATAAGAAAGAGAAGCAGATTAAGTTTTGATAAGAACTGTTCAGATGCTTTATGTCCTGAGTACTTCTTTTCTCTAACTTTCATCAAGCTTGCCTTCAGTAAATTTTAAAGTAGCAGGCACTGCGTCACTAATTGGCATAATCACTTCTTGTTGAAACCTAGAGAATTTAAATTCTTGAATTTTAAAGTAAGACAATTTGCCGAAGGTTGGAAAAAGATTCTTAAAAGAGATTTTTAAGGTCGAGAAATAAAATTAAACTTAAGAATAAATAGAAAAATGGAATCAAAAGGGAAATATATTTTCATCTAGTACAGAAAATCATCTAGTGCTATAATAAGGAAATGTGTATTTTCAAATGAAATTTTTATTATTCAGAATAAGTTTAAGACTAATGTTTTAAACTTATTATAATAATAGAACAAATAGAGAAACGAATGATAACAGAAATAAATTTTATCCAGAATAGAAAATCATCTAGTGTAAATTAAAGAAGTGTTTATACTAAATTTTTTTTTGCGCTTAAAAATAAAGTTAATACTAATGTTTTCTAAAAGAAAAATTAATAGAATAAATAGGAAATGAAATCAAAAGAGGAGTATGCTTTTATTTAACAATGAAAATCATTAACCTAAAAAAAGTAGTCATTTGCATATTTTAAATTAATTTTAACAGCTAATAAGATAAAACTAACGTTTTAAAATAAAATAAAGTACGTAATTTTTAAAATAGTTAAAAGGATCCAGAGTCTAAAATATTTGTAAAAATATATTTTATTTAAGAATAAGACGTATGAATTTAAATGAAATTGAATGGTCATAAATTCAAAAATACACAAGTGATTATTATAAGGTAGGAAAGAAGAAAAGGGAGAAAAAAATATTATTTTTTACCAGAGATTGTTTATTTAAAATATTACCAATAATTGTATAAGAAAATATATTTAACTGTGTATTTAAATGCAGGGAATATTGCATTGATATCAAGTTTAAGGTTATAAAGTAACCTAAAAAATTTAATTAATATTTTCTGTAACTTATTACAGTATTAAAAAAATAATTTACATGGTTTTAAAGGCTAAGACATTATGAGATATTGTTTTCACTTCATATATAACCATAGTCTTGAAATAATAAAAACTTTTAATTTGCCATATATTCTGCGGTAAAAAGATAAGTATTTAAAAAATTGAAACTTCGTGCTAATCCTTTTTTAAAAGCAACCATGGATAAAAATATTTTGCCGATGAAAGCCTATTATCAACTGTGGTTAAGACCAGTGGTGTTGTTGAAAGTAAGTTGTAAACCCTATCATATCAAGCAGAAGAAAGAGCAGTTAGGTTACTGACCGAAATATTTTCAGCTTGTGGAGCAAAATTCAACAATAGACCATACCGTAGTTATAGTTCGAACCGAAAATGGATGCTAAGTTCGGAAATAAGGCAAAATATAAAGTATAAAGCTTGACTACAGAAAAAAATATATTTGCCTATATTAAGTAGGGTTAACGCTAAATTGGAATTCGATTGCAGCCACTTTCTTGTGAACCATTTTGGGTTATTTTTCTATTGTTTCTGTCCAGAACTGTTTTAATTCTTTGATATAGATGGCTAAATAAATGAATAAATACCAATCAAAAGGTAAGAGCTAATTTTTTTTTTGCCGATAAGTCCTCAGGAACTCGGGAACATGCGTCGAAGTGTGGAATAAACTTAATTCTGTGGAATAAACTTAACATCAATCGAAGTGTGGAATAAACTTAATTCTGCTTACGAATTTTGAGAAAAAAGGCTTGAATTCTGAGAACATTTATTATTCCAAAAAAATGACTGACAGGTCGAAGCTGTCTGATCATTTAAATATATTTTACGAAATTGTTGACGCGCTCTAAGAAGTGCAACTAGAAAATACCGATGATGTAATTTCAACTAGTCTTCTGTATTACATTCTGAAGCATATTTTGAAAACTTACGATGTGCTTTCGATTTTAGAGAGGACCTACTACGTTCTGAAGTACTCAAAATTAATTTGTTAGAAGAATAGGAAATTAACAAAGCAAAAGGAAAATTGATATTGCGAGCTTCATTCTATTATTCTGCAAAGCAAAAGCGAAAACGGTACCGAAATCGTGCTATGAAAACTGGAGAGTAAACACAAACAATATAGCTTTAAACAACAAATCGTTTCGTACTAAATGCAACTACTGATATAAACCCGGACACAAAGCATCTGAATTCCGAAAGAAAAGTACAGAAAGAAAACTACAGAAAGAAAATGCATTCAATTAAATCATCACTTATCAATGTGCGTGAAAGCAGAAAAGAAAAAAAAATATGCTATTAGCTCTTACGAAAGTCCTGAACTAGGAAGCTGTTTGATATCTAGATAGCTTCTCACATGTGTAACAATAAAAAGCTATTATAAGAAATGAAAACGCAAAAGGAATATTTTGTATAATATGCTGTGGATCAGAACACTGAAGCTATCAAAGTATGAATTTGGATAAATGTTTAGAATGCCAGAGAATCTAGAACAATCTGTCTTTTGTATTATTTGATCCGGAAATAAAAAGCACAATTATATCTAATTAAGAGCTACCTAAAACAGAATAAATTGTAAGTTTCAACAAAAAAATATGGCCATGTAATGTAAATTTGTGGAACTCGCTGTAAGTATTATGATGATCTCTTACCGAAAAGAAAATTCGTGTTTTGTCAAGCCAAAAGTTTAATCAGCTACTGTTGTCACCTAAATTCAGAAGTGGAATCAAAAATTTGAATATTTAAATGAAAGTAATCGAAAGAAAGACTGAAAGAATGATGAGAGGATTAAATTTCGACTGTAATGATTACATAATGGACTGCAAAATTTGTATCCAATGAAAAGAAATTGCAACATCGTATCCCAAGGAAATTAAATTTAATAGTAAACAACTACTGGAGCTCATACATTTTAACTTTTGTGTATTAATGATAATCTTTTGCTGGTTCAAAATATTTCTTAACTTCCAGCGGCAACAAATCAAGCGACACCGTTATCAATTTCCTTAAAATGAAGTCAGAAAAGCCTTTATAAATTATCAAGCTCTAGTAGAAAACGGAACAAGAATGAAAATCAAAACACTCCGCACAGATAACGGATTAGCATATGGTGGAATGGAACTTGGCACTAGCCTTCATGAACATCTGCAGAAAATTAAATAAGATTTTTGTTTGGGTCAACAACAAAATGGAATAACTAAAGAGCAGAAAACTAGTGCATCCTTTTTTTGTGAAATAAGTATGGACAACGGAATTGCTTTAGTGCTATTTCAAGTGAGATATTCTTGTTTGCTATAGCTTTGGTTACGTTCCTTGTTCATGGGCATCATTGCTCATGCAAAAAGCTTGTATTATGCCAAGTTTGCGTTTGCCAAGAGTCATCTGTATAAACTCTTCTAAATTAATTCATTTTTCTTCCTGATCTCATCGTTAACCTATGTGTAAAAATTGCTCCTCAGACGTTCTTAGTTATGCTTACAATCTATAACAATAAAATACTTTCGTACAAGCTCAGCTTTAATTACTCTGGAGCTCAACCCAATCAGCCTATTTTTAAGAACCGATTAAAAAAAATTTTTTTTCAAGAAAACCAGAAAAATACAATAGCAAAGCAAGATTTCCTCTTACGTTTAAATTTTCAAAAGCTTTACATTTTGATTGGGAACTGCAAGTCAGATCACTAAATTCTTCTTTTTTAAATCTATTTTAATAATTTTGTTTAATTTTATTTATATAAAAAATTGACAATTTATCTGCAATTAGACATTTTATCTGCTTCTATATAAGACGAGATTAACTGAAATAGCAATTGCTCAAAATACATCGTTGCATTTAATATAAACTGTGCATAATATGCATAACTGTGCAAAACGTATTGAGAAAAATAACAATTATTAATATTATGTGAGTAATGTAAAATAATTTAATTGCTTGGAATAACTGAATGTGCTATAAATTTGGAGATTTTAAATCATATTTTATGATCAAAACACATGTTATCCATCAAAAATTTAGTGCATTTATGTTAATTACTGTTGAACTGTAAGTAAATAGTGTATTATATAACAGAAAAAATTTGGAAAAAGACGAAGCAGCTTTTTTAACCCTTCCCAGGAACAACCTAGTTGTCTAAATAAAAGGAACAAAATCAAGTATACGGCTCGTCAATTTCATATTTTTTATGTTTTGTCAAAATTATGCTTATGGAAAATACCTGTTAATCTCCTGGTAGCATAAAAAAGTGTTATACCTTGTGACGAATAGAATAATTTTCAATCATAGAAATAGTAATACTTAAAAAAGCTCAGTGTATTTTTCAAGAGCATTTTTATATTAAATAATTGAAATATCTGTTGTGAGGAGGTTAAAAATGATTGAAAGAAAGTTACACTTCGAATGGACATAAAGATTCAAAAAGACAAATCAGAAATAAAAGTGAAAGCCAAAACTATTTAAGTAATAAAATTCATTACTCGCCCAATTTTAAAAATAAACATCTGCTACAAAAAATACAAGAAAAAAATCTAATAATAAATTTATTTTTATTCTTCATTATTCTTCATTTATTTAACAACGGGCTTCTAAAAAACTTTTGTTGCCAGGCACTTTCAACACAAAATGCGAGAGAAAAAAATCACCAGTGAAGTGTAACAGACAGATTATCGTCTTTATATATATATATATATATATATATATATATATATATATATATATATATATATATATATATATATATATATATATATATATATATATATATATATATATATATATATATATATATATATATATATATATATATATATATATATATATATATATATATATATATATATATATATATATATATATATATATATGTATATATATATATATATATACATATATATATATATAATGTATATATATATATATATATATATATATAAATAAAATCTTGGCTTACATTGACGGAAAAGCTAAAATTGTTGCCTCAGAGAATGACTGTGTGCCAAATGAGTGCTTAAGTTACAAGCTTAATAAGCCAAATTTGGGCAAGAAAAGAGTAAAGTTAAGGTCAAGAAATGGGTCCACCGAATTTGTGACGAGAGTCAAAAAAGAAAATAATATTCTAGAAGTTTCGGTTTTTACCGACAAAGAAAGAGTTACCTGAAAGTCACTGGTGTATCTGCAAGTGCTAAATAGTTTGCAGAGATAGTGACAGCTAAATTATAGTTAGACTTAAGCAAGTGAAGGAAATATATATATATCCTCACTCACAAAGAAGGAAATGCCAGAAACAAAAATAACAATATTGTTAACTTACTCAAAAAGTTATGCTAAGAAATAATCCACATAAATATGAATTATTCAAAATAAATTAAAAAAAAAAAAACAAATGTTCCAATAGACAATAATTTAATCAATAACCAATTATTTAAAATATTTTAACCCAATATTGTGGAAGTAACATATTAAAAAAAATAGTTTAGTTCTCACACGAAGCCAATAATACATAAATTACATTGAAGAGGTAATTAAATCACCGCAATTTTTCTTGATTACAAATTATTAATTTAACTAAACTATAGCATATTAAAGTAGCATAATTAAACTGATGACATTGATTACAAATTACTTGACGCATGTATTTTGATTTTCCAAGGTTAAATATAGCGAATTGTCTTTATGTTATAAAACAAATATTTCATAAGTGGCATAATACTACAAGTTACTTTCGTGATGTATTTCATAATAGGACTTTAAAAATAAAATAAAAATTTCATATTTTTTGCTGAAATAAAAAAAACAAAGTTTTCTTCTTTTTATTTTATTTACCCCAAACATGGTTTTTAAATAAATGCAAAAGATATTCCTTTTCCGTATCACATTTCTGCAGCCAATACCTCCAAAACATATCACAAGCGTAGTTACATCTCAAAAAAGGAATACGACTTCATCTAAATAGAAGACACCTCCAGAAAGACGTGAAACATCTCACTCACTTCCCTTCTCCTGCATTTCTATTTCCATTGATCTTCTCTTGTGTTCAGCTGAAGGCAGTCTTTTCAAATTCACTCCCCCCCCCCCCAAACAACCAACACTAAAGCTTCTATGCCCGCCAAGAAAGAGATGCCAATTCGGACATAAAGCCAGGATGAAAAAGCAGAGGAAATATTTCTTCGGACACTAAGAACGATGGATGTTTCGAGTATCCGGGCGTGCCTTTCCAGTGATATAATCCGTGTGTTTACTGGTATTTTCCCGACACTGATCCCGGAGTGCGAAGATTGCCAGACGGAATATGAAATTGGATGCTGTCCCTTTGACGTGAACTATGATTTTTTGATGTGGTGGATAATGTTTTTAGGTCTTACCTGTACGTATGAGATCTGCTTAGTCTTTCAGATAAATAAGTTTGAATAGGTCAAAAGCGCCGATCATTGTCCATAATCACAATGTTATAATATTGCTCAAATAATTATAATTACGTTATACGCAATTCTGATAACATAATTTAAAACTTAGTGTTTTTGTCAATGTCCGGAATTCTTAAGTTAGTTTCAATTCGTTCAAACTAATACATTTTTCATAATTTCCATCAAGGTTCGCTTAAAAGTACCACCCACATTATTGGATACGCTCATTCATTTTCGTCGTATTTTTCCTTTTTTTCTTTCTTTTCGCTTAAAACTGAATATATCGGTATTTTTTCATGTAGTTAGTACCTTTAGAGCTTTACACTGAAATTCCATTCTAGATCTTGTACCACACGGCTAATTAAGGAACATTGTATATCTTAGTATATCATATCTTACAATGACATATTATTAGTTATGTCATATCTTACAATGATATGACATAACTACTAGTTCGTCATGACATACCGCATAGGGAAACAAAAGTTTCGACACGTGGTATGCAAACATTGAATCTTTTTTAAAAACAGTTCACCACCTTTAATGTAATACATAGTTTATATTTCTAGATAGTTCTTTCACTTTGAAAACCATGAACACATGAAATCCTCTTATCATCGCCAAACTGATCTACGAGTAATTTTCAAGTGCAAACTATATTTTTATCGGAGAAAAATGGTTAGCTGTGTTTTACCCAACTACGTATCATGACAATGAATATTTTTGAAAATGGTTATCCTTTTATCGTCCTTTTATCGTCCTTTTTAAATACGAGATGAATTTATAGGAAAATTCTCCTTCTAAGTTAAAAAAAAAAGGTTGCTTACTCATGTAATTGTAAGCATTTGCAATTTAATTTTAATAATGGTCTGAATGGTTATAATAACGGTCTTTTCTCATATTTTTATTCTGAAATCTTTAAAAAATGAAATAATTTACTATAAAAAAATACTCCAGTGGAGGTCTAATAAATAAATAAAAATATAATTAAACTATTAAATAATTAAAAACTTAAAATTAGAAGGGACATACATTCAGACCGAAATATACCATCATTATAAATGTCATTCTTGTAAGTTTTAGCACTTATTTATTAATCTTCAGTCTCAGTACTGGCCTAGTTAATGCAATAATATGATATTTTACATTAATTTAATCGGATAAAGCAAATCTCTGTCTTATATATATATATGTATATATATATATATATATATATATATATATATATATATATATATATATATATATATATATATATATATATATATATATATATATATATATATATTAAACCAATTTTTCTATGCGGATAAGTCAGCAGACAACCTTACTGCAAACGTTGTATTTTTTTTTTTTTTTGTGTTAATTTGATTAGGAAAGAAAGGTTGAACAATTACTCATTATGTAAACTTAATATGCTTAAGTATGCTAAGCTTAAAAATTTAAAAAGTATGCACAAACTTTACAAAAATATACTTTTTTTTTACTTTCTGGCTTTGTCCAGATTTTCAAACGCAGAATTTTGTTCGTGTTGAAAGTCAAATGTTCATGCTAACCTTCAATTTCAAAGGGATAATAAAAGTACAAAGTTTGTGTAAATAAACCTTGTATTAGTGCTGATCATAAAATCTAAAATAAACCATGAGAAGGTGAATTTTTCCTTGTTTTAAGAATATTTTTTTATTCTTAATTTGCTAATGAGGATTCATTCTGGATTTCAAAAGGTTTTTCCTGCCTTGGTTTGCAAAGGCTGATTCTCTCTCAATGTAAAAGGTTTTTTCATGCAAGTTTAAAGCGAATCTCATAGCGCGTGAACTACATAGTTAAATTTATCATTGTTTCAAGCTTTAATGGTTTGTTTGCTAATCATTTATAAACTTTGTCGGGGTTTTTGATAAAGGTTGTTGCTAACATTAAAATCAATATTACACTAATATTTGGGTTGATAATCATAGTAACTTTAAGACGTTATTAAAATTATTCTTTAATATTTACAGCTAATAGCATATAGTAAAATAGAAAATTGGTACAAGGGAAAATATTCTGTCAGTATTTAATTTTACTTTCTAAAACAAATTATGATCCACAAATATTACAAAGCCTATCGCTGGCACAACTGAATACCTAAATTTCATGTTCTACAATTTGTTTTTATAAAAAACTGGTAATAACATTTAGGTTCAGAAATAAACTTACAGACTGCCTCTTAATAATTACATAAATATTTTTTTTAAAAAAAATATGGTATTTAAATTTATTATTTTCTATAAAATATCATATTAAACGTAAATTTGGATGGAAAAATATGCACTGAAAGGAGACAGTTTTAGTCGTTTTTAAAAGGGAAGTGCTAGTATTGTAATTTTCCAAACAAAAAACACAGCAACTTTTAATAAAATGAAAAAAAAAGTTTTTATAAGCTTCCTTTATTCCAACTTTGATATTTTTGTTCCAATACTTTTTATAACATATTCTCTTTGATAATACTTTAATATTTAGTTTCTTCGAATTCATATGTTTTTTTAATTACTTTGAAAAAGAATAACTATTATAATCCTTACATTTATTATAAAAAGAATAGACCAACTAGCAAAAGAAAAATTGCTTTTACAAGATTTTTGTTACTTTTTAAAAGAAAAATATGATTAAAGAAAAAATCTTTAATTGTAATTAATGTACACACAATGCAATGTTTAAGAAGAACATTTTTTACGTAAGAGAATTTCACTTTTCTTTAAATCTCCTATTATTTATACGCTGTTTTTATTTGTATATACATACGCATTATATTTCGTAAATTGAGGAGTGATTTTACTCAGTTACAAAATAGTATACATAGTCGGTATTAAGAGACTAATGTAGATATTTAAACTCATATTTTACTTCTTGCTTTTTTCATATAATTAAATTGAGCTTAAGTTTTATGCAAATTACTGTATTCATAGATTTTTCTCAACGCTTTTTACTATTTTCTCATTTAATAAACTATTACTAGTTTGTATTTAAGACATTTTTATTCGAAAAAAGGTTATTTTTATATATCAATATTTGGTTATTTTTATAAATAACTTTTTTAATCATATAGTCTATACTATTTTAATTTTATTTTGTAGTAAGTAATATATGGATGTTTAGTTGCATGTATATTTCGAAAATAAAGCTTACTTATATTTCAATATTAGTATGTAATAATAATTTATATAATTATATGTTAATGTTATTATAATATTTTTATTGAAATATAATGATGTAATAAAACAATTAATTCAGCAAATAATTCATTTATAACCGTCGTTGAACAGCCGACCCAATTTTTTGGAGTTTACGACAACTCCGAAGACTTGTAATTTTGAACCCAATCCAGAAAACAGGGAAACTTCTGGATCATGCATTGGGAGAAATTTGCTTTCGTTTAGGACTTTTTGATGGAACTAACCAGCTTTGTGTAACATGTGCAGGAAAACCACGAAAACTCCCCACGGTTAGGACTACCTACCAAATGGACTACCTACCTTGATCAGTCTACAACAGAAGTTATTTTACATCAGCACTGTGGTCAGTGCAAGCCGGTTGTGGAATTCGTATCGACCTGACATCGCTGGAATTTAAACTCGGTTCTTGGAAGGTGAATGCCCAATCCCCTGCCATCACAGCTCAAATAATTCATTTAAAATGATTTTAATTTCTTGCTCGATTTATTTACTTATTTACTTATTTAGACGTTTGTAATATATTCGAATTAATTAAGAGCTTTGTGACTTACGCACTTTTCTTACATAAAAGTTTATAATTTTTTTTCTATATTTATATATTTAAAGCTAAGAATCTAATTACATTGATTTATTTTCATTTCCTAAATAAATTTTTTATTACACTTATAAACAAAATAACCGACTAACCAATTTAAATTAATTGGCATTCATTTAAAACATCGTGTGCTAAAAAATAAACAAGCAAGATTGCGTAGTTTTATTTTTGCAGAATTCTAATCTGTAATACGTGAATAATTTTAATCATAATTTTAAAACTCATTTTTCTAACTTAAAAAAAATTATCCAATTTCCCTCTAAAATTAAGATTTTAAGCTTCTTCCTAGCGTATTGCACTACTTTTTTTAAATACGCCTAATTTTCAGAAATATGTACAATTATGTTGGAGCATGAAGTACGCATGTACAATTTTGGAGTGTGTATTTATCTATATATATTAATCACTTCATTTCTAATATGTATATAATTGAGACAATCTATAGGCAATATAGTCTAGGTATGTACTTTGCCAGATTCTGGAATTTTCTCGAGATAATTGAAAAATACACAGACACATCATATTACATATATGGACTGGAAAAAAAAAGGTTAAAAATAGTTTTTGTCATCCAAATACTTGACTCTAAATTTCTCACAATACATCTTGGTTGGCTTTCAGTAAAGAAGATAAGTTTCTTTATATGTAACTTGTTATTTTATGATACGAAATATTTTGGAGAGTATTTCGTACTTAAAAATATTGTAATGCTCGGCGTTTTAAGAATGTAAAATAAGAATAAATATATGAAATACGAACATATGAATATAAAATGAATGATACGAATATATGAACATAAAATATATATTTATCTAAAACTATTTCTTTACATTTTCTTTTCTTTGCACACAACAAAGCAGTGTTTTGTTGTCGGAATAATTGTTTTGACATCAAAGAAAAGAAATTTTGTAAAAAAGAATTCTAATTGCAGAAAAAAAGAATTGTAATTGTTGGGCTAACTGTTTTTAACACGGAAAAGCAATCTATTGTATTTAATACATTTCCTTGTTTAACTAAAATTCTAATATTCAAAAATATTATTATTCTAATATTCAAAAATATTATTATTCTAATATTCATTTGTAAACATTACAAAAATATAAATAAAATCTAATATTCATTTGTAAACATTACATATTTTGCGTTAAATTATCTAGATGGAATATGCGTGTAATAACTTTACTTTCATTTCCACTTCGGCATAAGTTTTTATTTTGATTTTTTAATTTATATATTATAGTAGTTCAATCATTGCTTATTCACTTTTTGAATAATAAAGTATTTATTTATATATTCTTCTGCACCTATGATTGAATAATTGTGATTTTATTGTACCTTAGAATAGAAAAATAGAAGAAACATTATATAAATACATTGTAGCAGTGTCATATTTTGTGATCAAGGACTATGAGCATTAGTGAATAGTTCAATTTGATTAAAAAAGAAATTTTATTAAAAAGGATTTGTAAGAAAAACTAGTTTTGTCCTCTGTAAAGGGAATTAAATTAAAAATCACTAACTGTAAACTTCAGCATTTTCGTAAAATGTCAGAATACCAAGCATATTTTGTGAGGGAAAAATTAAGAAAAATGACATTCAATTTTGATTAATTTTTACAATTTTTTAATATTTACAATTTTCTATGCATGCCTATTGTATAGATGAAAAAAAAAAGGATAACTAGCGAAAAAGTAAATTTTATTATATTTTGCAATTTAAATATTTACATTTAGAATACTTCAATGATAAACCATAATTTTAAACCATAAATTCAAAATTAGAAAAAGTAAGTTCTGAAAAACCTGGAATAAGCCATGAAGTTTCAAATACTGAAAAAAAAATTTTTATTATATTTTGCAATTTAAATATTTACATTTAGAATACTTCAATGATAAACCATAATTTAAAACCATAAATTCAAAATTAGAACAAGTAAGTTCTGACAAACCTGGAATAAGCCATGAAGTTTCAAATACTGAAAAAAAAAATTTTATTATATTTTGCAATTTAAATATTTACATTTAGAATACTTCAATGATAAACCATAATTTAAAACCATAAATTCAAAATTAGAAAAAGTAAGTTCTGAAAAACCTGGAATAAGCCATGAAGTTTCAAATACTGAAAAAAAATTTTTATTATATTTTGCAATTTAAATATTTACATTTAGAATACTTCAATGATAAACCATAATTTAAAACCATAAATTCAAAATTAGAAAAAGTAAGTTCTGACAAACCTGGAATAAGCCATGAAGTTTCAAATACTGAAAAAAATTTTTTTTATTATATTTTGCAATTTAAATATTTACATTTAGAATACTTCAATGATAAACCATAATTTAAAACCATAAATTCAAAATTAGAAAAAGTAAGTTCTGACAAACCTGGAATAAGCCATGAAGTTTCAAATACTGAAAAAAAAATTTTATTATATTTTGCAATTTAAATATTTACATTTAGAATACTTCAATGATAAACCATAATTTAAAACCATAAATTCAAAATTAGAAAAAGTAAGTTCTGACAAACCTGGAATAAGCCATGAAGTTTCAAATACTGAAAAAAAATTTTTTATTATATTTTGCAATTTAAATATTTACATTTAGAATACTTCAATGATAAACCATAATTTAAAACCATAAATTCAAAATTAGAAAAAGTAAGTTCTGACAAACCTGGAATAAGCCATGAAGTTTCAAATACTGAAAAAAAAATTTTTATTATATTTTGCAATTTAAATATTTACATTTAGAATACTTCAATGATAAACCATAATTTAAAACCATAAATTCAAAATTAGAAAAAGTAAGTTCTGAAAAACCAGGAATAAGCCATGAAGTTTCAAATACTGAAAAAAAATTTTTATTATATTTTGCAATTTAAATATTTACATTTAGAATACTTCAATGATAAACCATAATTTAAAACCATAAATTCAAAATTAGAAAAAGTAAGTTCTGACAAACCTGGAATAAGCCATGAAGTTTCAAATACTGAAAAAAAAAATTTAAAAATATACAAATGAAAATAAATTATGAGATGATAACTTAGGATTACGCGAAGGAGAAGCTCTCTTCTAATAATTTGTTTGCATTTTAATCTTTTGAAGTGTTTTTCTTTTCAGCAACTGAAACTTTATGACTTATAATAGAATTGTCTGAACTTACTTTTTCTTTCTTTTAAATTTTAAATTAGAAATGAAAGAGAAAGAAAATCTGCGAAGAAACTTTTATTCCGCGGTATGGCGTATTATTAAACATTATATAAAATTTATCAATACAATACTTATAATAGTCTTGATTGCTGATTAGTATTCAGAGCTGTTTGAGAAAATGTTCCAATTTTTGGTCACAATATAGCAGGGAAATGAAGCAGTTAATTTATTAATAAGGGATTAAATTATTAATTATTAATGTTAATTATTAATTATTAATTATTATTAATTAAATAATTAATAATTAATTATTATTAATTAAATTATTAATTATTATTAACTAAATTATTAATTATTAATTATTAATGATTAATTATTTTTCCATTCAAGTTATATAATTTATATAATAACGTGTAATCAACTTTGAAATATTTTTATATGAAAAAATGTTTAAACTTTACCCCGTATTAAAATTTCTTAAAATTGAAATTATGCTCATAAAATCTTAACATTGTACCAGGACGGATGAATTTATTGGGACTGCTCAAAAAAAAAAAAAATTGGTCTGTCTAGATAGATATCTGTCCAGTTTAGATAACGATTTAAAGTGTTTTTCTAAGTACACGTGACTTTAACATGAAAAGTGGAAAAATCTTAAATTTGAAACTTGTAATTTAATAATCAGTTATTACATTATTCTACCTTGTAAGTTAGACCTGATATAGTTTTAGAAAATTGTCCTATGCAGAAAGATCCAAAATCGGCCCTCAGATAATAAGTTTTTAGTGAAAATTGGTATTAAAAAATAAAATAATGCTTTAAAGAAGGACTTAAAAGAAATGGAAGATTTCTAAACATATTTTAAATTTTAAAATAAGTTTAAATTATTTTTTAACTTTAAAACAAAACCTAAATACCGTTTTTTAAAAAGACGCTTCATAAAATATTAAATAAAGTTGAGAAATATTTGAAACGGGATTACCATTCAGCTGAGTGAAGCATTTAATGTATGGCCCTGATGCAGACCTCCTACACAAACTGCTTTTGAAAATTTCATGAAAATAATGAACCATCCTTTTAGAAATAATTTTCATCATTTCAATTATATATACAGCTTATAGTGAAAAATCATAAGTTTTCGGGGGAAAATGTTTTATTTTTATGACCACAAACAATAAAACGTTTTCCTTCCAAAAACTGATATAATTATAAAATAACAATAATGATTATAAAAACTGAATGATTATAAAATATAAAAATATGACAAAAATACGAAATAAAATAAATTCATTATTTAAAACTATTTTTTAGAAAACAAATGCTAATTTTTGACCCATCAAAATCGATCTAAAACTGTAATGATAATCAAGATTTATCCATTTAACAAGGTATTCATTGGTTTCAGTCAAACACTTCAAATTGAATCACATTACATAGTCTTAAATATAATAAGCTAATGTTAAGAAGATTCTGTTTCCCATTCCAATTTACTTTATTTCTACTTCAAGGTAATAAATCTATAAAAAGACAATCCTGTAGTCAATAAACTAAAATACAATCTAATTGGTTAGCTAGCATTTCAAATCGAAATGGATCAACTTGTAATCCGATTTATCTAATAATGCAGCTTAATAAATGACTCTTTAATCAAAAGGCCACCCCTTGCAACCAATAATATCGAAAGCAAAAACTAAAAACGGAAGGATTACTCTTACAATGAAATAAATAAACCACATAGCCGGCAACAAACACGTCGTCTTGAAATTGGTCCCTGGACGATCGGCACGCCACAATACCAGTGGTAATCGAAAGAACCTTTAGCTTCAACAATTCACAGAAGATATTGTTCTTGTTTCCTCTCTTGGATGAGAATCTCTATATCCAAGGAGAAGATGAGACTTTGGCTTCTTAGTTTATTTCCGATAAGTTCAGGTAATAGTTCGATGTGAAAGTACTGTAGAGTTGGACGAAGGATTAGTGATGACGCCAGAAGGGAAGGAAATTTTTTTTTTTCAATAAGTTACATCAGCAAATTAAAAACAAATACATAAGTATATACTGCAGATTGCGTTTAATTCCGTGATACTTTAAGTCTCAAAATTCATTTACCTCAAATTATCTTAAACGTAAATTTAATGCAAAATTTGAAATTATTGGACAATAAAAATCCCAAGAAAAGTAAAATTATAAAACTATGGTCTGTACAAAAATATACTTTGCTGTACAAAAAAGTGTCTGCGTGAAATTGAGAAAATAACAGAGGGTTTTCCAGTTGAAAATGTTAAATTTATATCAATTAAAGAAATTTATTTTTTCTATTAAATAATTTTTTTAAAAATTTTTTTTTTACATTTCACTTGAAAACAGCTCTTTTGGGAATAGACTTTACTATTTTTAGAAAAAAGTATGTTTATTAAAAAATGCATGTAATATTTTAATATTGTACTATTGTTGTTTAAGATAAATGTTATAAAATATAACATGCATCGTGTGAATAATGTCTTTTTCATTTACGCCACAGACGCTTAAGAATGATCATTTTAAAATAAAGATACGCTCAACTAGCATTATATATATATATATATATATATATATATTTCTCTTTCATTGTTTAAACATCCTGATAATTTTAAAAAGCTCAGATTAACAGTCCTTAAAGTGAATTCCACCAACGCTTCCGATTCTAATAATAATTAGATCAAGAGTATCCATCATACAAATCTATCTTTATAAAACGCTAATACGTATGTATGTATCAATAAAACCGATGATATTTCAAATCTCGCGTTGGCAACAGTTTTCATTTTTAACGAAGTACTTAGTACAACTAAGTAAGATTCTTTTCACAACACTTAAATATTTACTTTATCTTCTTCATTTATAGAGAGAACAGTCGGCAGAGAATTCTGTTAGGTTAAAAAACATTTGCTAAAAAAAGAGCGAATTCTAAAAGAAATAAAAATAAACATCTTAAAAAATAAAAATGCTGTTGCCAGCCATAGAATTTTTTGAAAGATAACTTAGCAACATAAATCAAAATGACATAGAAGCGCAACTAGATCAAAATTAAGATACCTGAGCGCTTGACGTAACAAATCCTTCAATTCTATAAGTATTGTATCGCCAAATGCCCAAATTAACAATTGTGTTTTTAGAGAAACTCTCTCTCTCTCTCACTCTCACTCGCTGTGTGTGTGTGTGTGTATATATATATCTATATTTGCATTTTACAACTTTATATTAAACTTCTGTTGTGTGTCTGAATACTGACATTTAGAACAAAATTAAGGTTTAGAATTGCCTCGGAGAAATTTCAATTGTTAACAATGACTTAAACAAAAAGTTTTATTTTAACTGACAAATGCTATATTATAATTTTTACTTTTTCTATGACTATACTCATTTTCATACTCTTTTCTTTGTTTTTTATACAATTTATATTTTTGTGATAAAATAAAAAACTTATAGTTGTTCTGCTTCTGAACACTGATGAAAACACAAAATGATGAGCTTCATCAACAATCAAAAATATATATATTTATTTTACAAATTCCATATTATTAGGGTGGCGCCCTTCAGAGAATTAAAAATACAAAATTTTCTTCATCGAAGCCGATTCTTTACATCCGGCGTTCAGTGGCAGACTATTATTTCATATTGTTTTGCAACATATGGCTTTAACACTCTGGTGGGAAAGACTTTAAAACAAAACTTACAACAGTTACTATTCTCAACAACTGAAATTTAGAATAGTGTGATTAAGAAAAATATGTGAACTGTTTGCAATTTCAAATTAATATTGAAATGGACAGGTTTAGAATTTTCTATAGTGAAAAGTTTTCGGAACTTCAGTATTGAAAACAGTATACAAAAGCTAGACGTTAAGAACGTATCTAATGAGCGAGCAAAGCGAGCATTGGATTGTGAAGCAATCCGAAATGAACTGCGAAAGCAGTTCCGGGGGTTGGAGAGCGCCAGCGAGCAGGGGGCGAAGCCTCCTAGTATTATATAAAACGCTAATACGTACGTATGTATCAATAAAACCGATGATATTTCTTTTCTCGCGTTGGCAACAGTTTTCATTTTTAACGAAGTACTTAGTACAACTAAATAAAATTCTCTTCACAACACTTAAATATTTACTTTATTTTTTTCATTTATAGAGAGAACAGGCGGCAGAGAATTCTGTTAGGTTAAAAAACATTTTTCTAAAAAAAGAACGAATTCTAAAAAAAAAAAAAAAATAAACAACTTAAAAAATAAAAATGCTGTTGCCAGCCATAGAATTTTTTGAAAGTTAACTTAGCAAAATAAATCAAAATGACATAGAGGCGCAACTAGATCAAAATTAAGATACCTGAGCGCTTGACGTAACAAATCCTTCAATTCTATAAGTATTGTATCATCAAATGCCCAAATTAACAATTGTGTTTTTAGAGAAACTCTCTCTCTCTCTCTCTCTGTGTGTGTGTGTGTGTGCGTGTGTGTGTATATATATCTATATTTGCATTTTACAACTTCATATTAAACTTCTGTTGTGTGTCTGAATGCTGACATTTAGAACAAAATTAAGGTTTAGAATTGCCTTGGAGAAATTTCAATTGTTAACAATGACTTAAACAAAAAGTTTTATTTTAACTGACAAATGCTATACTATAATTTTAACTTTTTCTATGACTATACTCATTTTCTTACTCTTTTCTTTGTTTTTTATACATTTTATATTTTTGTGATAAAATAAAAAACTTATAGTTGTTCTGCTTCTGAACACTGATGAAAACACAAAATGATGAGCTTCATCAACAATAAAAAATATATACATTTATTTACAAATTCCATATTATTAGGGTGGCGCCCTTCAGAGAATTAAAAATACAAAATTTTCTTCATTGAAGCCGATGATTTACATCCGGTGTTCAGTGGCAGACTACTATTTCATATTGTTTTACAACACATGGCTTTAACACTCTGGTGGGAAAGACTTTAAAACAAAACTTACAACAGTTAATTTTCTCAACAACTGAAATTTAGAATAGTGTGATTAAGAAAAATATGTGAACTGTTTGCAATTTCAAATTAATATTGAAATGTACAGGTTTAGAATTTTCTACAGTGAAAAGTTTTCGGAACTTCAGTATTGAAAAAAGTATACAAAAACTAGACGTTAAGAACGTATCCAATGAGCGAGCAAAGCGAGCATTAGATTTTGAAGCGATCCGAAATGAACTGCGAAAGCAGTTCTGGGGGTTGACGAGCGCCAGAGAGCAGGGGGCGAAGCCTCCTAGTATAATATAAATTTACCAAAATCAAGTACTTTTTAGGTTGTGTCGACACACTCGTTTCATAAGCAAAAATATTCCCTTTATTCTCGACTGTGGTTCTCTTTATAATTAGTAGATGATAGGTATTTATAACTTCCTCTGGATGATACAAATGCATTGGTTTTCATTAATCTGAGCTGTAATGACGTCAGAAAAATATTTCCTCCCCCCCCTTAAGATGCTGGGTTAATAAAAAAAAATAATTGTATGATTTGAGATAAACTTGAAACTATTAATTTGGTGAAATCATCCTAAGTTCATATTGACTAATTTTTCTACCTGACGTATAGAATCAAAAATAAACTGTTATCGCAAAACGTGCAAAAAACTTGTTTTGTCTGATATTTTATTTATTTTTTTTAAAAAAAGAATAGAAATGAAAAAGCGTCTGATATTTCACTTATATCAGTCAATACTAAACCAATTAGAAAAAAAAATATTTCTGAATCGTCTCTCTCAAACGTAGTGACTGTATTTCATCGAATTTTAGTAATTACAACTAAAGCTGTCCCTAGCACCCACTTTCGAAGTTTCAGGACGCTGGAGTAATTGGTTCTGGATTTATTAGCGCGACACGCAAAAAACTCTTTCTTAACTACAGATATATACTCTTAATGAGCAAAATAAAATAACACTAATGGTATAGCAATGCAACCATTTCTATAAGGTGTTTAATAATAAATATATGCTATTTTAGTTCAATAGTATCTCGTAAATTGTTAAATTTTTCACAAAATTAATTTTACATCTTTTGCTTATACTAGCTGTGCGTAACATTTTCACTTTCCTTTTAAACGTATAAAAATTAAAATAAATATTAAAATATACTAAATAAACGGAACAAGTCTAATTTAGAAAATTTTGAATCAGTAAATTAAAATTCAAACGTATAGTCAATTCGAAACAACTACGGAACAAAAAAAGTTTTTATTTCATATATATTACAAAATATATGTCTAAAACTATTATCTTGCCAATTTTTGCCGCTTAGGGGAATATAAAAAAAATAGAAAAAAACATGATATAATATTTATTAACCAGATCTTATATTTATATGTTAATAAAAATAAGATCTGGACAATCTTACAACTATCAGCATACAATTACTCAAAAATATGCAGTATTTTCCTGAAAAATGTGCAGTATTTTCCTAATATTATGATCCATGATTATCAAGTTTTCCTTCCCCAGCCATGCTATTATTTTATCTCTTTGAGTCATGTCAGATTTGATGAAATCAGAGACAGCCCACTAGGACTGGTATCGAGTAATCAGAATAATTTAAAGTCTACTAATTTTTTAATTTTTTTTCTATTTAAAACCAAAGGCGTAGGGCTAAAATCGTATTACCTCTTTATCAATTGTAAAATAATCGCGTGTTATTACCTTCTTATGCATTTTATGATAAATATATTTTGTTAAAATTTTTCTATTATTTATTTGTAAAATATTTATATTGATTTTTAATATGTTATACTTATTTTTTAATAGTTTTTTACTAAATCTAGGTTTAGTGAAGGTATGTGCTTAAAATAATGAATATTTTTTTTATAATTTAAAAGTAATGTAATAAGATTTACCTTTTTCGTTCTTTCAGAATAATTTTTTTTTGGTGTAAAAGGCTTAATGAGTTTTCTTTAGCATTCAAAAGTTAAATGGATATTTAGAAAGAAAAATTTTAAATATCGTGTATTTTCATCCGCACAAAACTTTTATTATTGGATTTTACCTCAAAATAAATTTAATTTGTATTAATGCAATAAAAATTTTGGTTCTGATGAAACCTTCTGCATTTGTTTTCGATCGTCCAGAAACGATGAATGCGGTTATTATACTCACGTAGGTTGGGGAGAATTAAAACTTTATTAAAAACTTTAATATATTTATCAATGCCAAATGCTCGCGGTTTAAAAGCTTCAGTAAAATATACCGACGATCGTACGAATAGGAGATATAAATAAATACATTTTTCTTTCTACCCAGTGTCAATAAACAGATGGCCTTTCAAAAACCCATCTTTCAAAAAAAAAAAAAAATGCTATAAAAAAAACCACTGCACCCACCCTTACAAGATCATTAAAGACGGAACCTAGAAGTGAAATTTTCTATTTCCTCAGACGCCTCGGACCCTAAAAAAAGAACACCGCTCCTGCCTGTCAAGGCGAAGTGCCAGAGAGGTCAATCGGACATCTGGACAGTGGCCAACTGAGAAGTGAGTTGACAGATGATTATTCTACATCGTCCCGTCACCAAAGATTGTAGAGTAGTTCTGTTGTTCCTAGTCTAGAAGCACGCCATGACCCAAAACGCCACAGATGATAGAGACGTTCGGATTCATCTTAATTCCAATCATGATTGGCGTTCCAGAAACTCTATTATGAGAATATTTGTGATATATCAATTCAATTCATATTTGATGGTTCAATGAGGCATTTTGAGAAGTCTAAACAGAAATTTATTGTTTCATCATCATAATCAATCTTTAAGCTTCATTTCATATTTTACGGTCAGGTCGGACAAAAATACTTTCTTTTTTTCATTTGATTGGCTCAGAAAAGTCGAGATATACCGTTAGCTTTTAATGTAAACCTTGTTTTTGCCTTTTTTTCATTATAATTTAATCCAGTCTCTCAAATGCAACTTTTTGTTTGTAATGAAAACTTAATAATCATGCCAACCTTCACTTTAAAAAATTTTAAAGAAAATATGTAAAATTGCCTACTCAAATAAACCTTATTTCAGTGATGATCGTAAAATCAAAAATCAGCCTTGAAAAGTTGCATTTGTCCTCAGTTTGAGATCGCTTTGTACGCTTGATTTAAGAATGATGATTCTTCTTTGGATGGTTCTTTTTTAGCTTTATTTTCTAAAGGCAGATTCAATATCGATACAAAAGGATAGTTTACGCAAGTTTAATACGAACCATATATGCTGTAAAAAATTCAGGATCAAATTACGGAATAAAGTACCAGCACTTTGCATCATCCGTAATATTAATTTTAACATAAAATCCCTTTTTACGGTGCCTTTTAGATTATTATTTATTTAATTAGAATGATTCAATGATTTTATGGCTATTATTACTGAAAAAATTGCAGCACACTAGATGTTTTGTTTGCAACAAGTTCCGGTGTGTCGGTACTTTGTGCCGTAATTCGCTCCGAAATTTTTTACAGCGGCATAAACTAGCATAGTTAAATTAAACATTGTTGCAAGTTTGTATGATTTAATTGCTAATCATTTATAATCCTTGTTGGGCTGTATGAAAAAGTTATTACTCACATTAAAAATGAACCTTCTATTTAGGATTAGTATCAGTTGATTTTCGCTCTTACTTACTTAACTTCATTGTATTTAATATGCGAAAAACGAAAATCTTAATGTTAAATTAGGACATAAAAATGATAAATTCATCGAAATTTTAAAATTACAAAATACTTTAAAAACTAACCAGTAATTTAATAAAAAATAAAAAATGAAAATAAAAAACAGAATTCGTTAATTAAATTCTATCATGATTTAGAAAATTGTTGAGTTAATAATAACTAATAATTAATGATAACAATAATTAACTCTTATTATAATTAATATAATTCATTATATTAATTATACGAATGATTAATGCTATAATTATTTATTAATTGATTAATTAATAGTAATCTTAATTTTTCTGAAACCTTCAAAGATTTAATTAAAAGATAAATTTGAAGATACATTTTAAAAAGAGTATTTAACTCCATGCCATTATTTTAATTAGATGATGAATTGTATGTAAGGGTGAATATATTTTAGCATTTTTATGATCTACTATTTAGCTTGCAGTAATGATGCAAAATCTTCAACAAGACATAATCGATTATGTAAGATTGAAATCACGAATAAGAAAAACAATTTCTAAGTAATATGCTTTTGTGCTTTAATAAGAAATTTTATGTAATATTTATACTTTATCATATTTTATCACAAATTACTTTCATGTTTTAAAAGAATTTCCTAAAAATTTAAAAACTAAATGGAATAAATAAATAATAATATTAATATTTTTCTTAGATTTATTTCAAAGAACTTTTAACTTAATTGTTATTTTTAATTATCAAATTATTTTTACTAATTTATTTCTAAATGAAACAAATAAAAATAGTTGGACTTTCTCTATTTATCCATGCATTTTTCTTTTGAAAGTGCATACGTATTAATTTTTGTTTGAAAGCTAAAACAAATTTAATTAAAAAAAAGAAAGAAAAAAAGCGAGATACATTGTCTGAAATATAATTTAAATGTTCAATTACGAGAATTATTTTTTTCCGCAATATTTAAAATAATTTCCATGCTACAAAATAATTTATAGTTGTGAAGTACAAAAGTATAGTTGTACAAATAATTCATATTTCTGATATATAATGATAGTGACGACTAATATATATAATAATAGTGATTAATTATAAAGAGTGGTTACGCATTACTTATACTAGTTTTGTTAAATGCACAAATTGCTGTAATAGCTCCATCACTGCATCTTTTTCTACTAAAGAAAGTTAAATAAAAGTTAATAATAATCCATAGCAGTTTGGTTCCCATACGCTACAATTCAAAATTTTAACCTTAGGAATGTTAGCACTGTATTTAATTGAGAAAAGGGGAAATGTATAAATATTTAATTCTCATATCAATAATATTATTTAAATCCAAAAATAATTTTAGATTGCAAACGCGTCATAACGATAGAATTAAAAAATTACTTTTGAAAAAATTATGTGAAATAGTTTTTCAATATTTTTAATTAATTCATGTTGTATTTATTTAAAAGAATGCACTATAATGCCGGGATTCTTTCATTTAAAAAATTCTTTGCAGGTTGAAAAAAGTATACATTTCATTGCTATTCATTAACTTAAAAAAAAACGTATTTGTTTTAGTCAATATGACTAAAATTACAATTCATCATTGTCTTATAAATTCTAGATTAAGTTCTTATTTCCCCCATCATAAATTAATCACTATCTAAATTAAATTATAAAAAGTTACTGTTGGAAAAAAGTCGTAAATAAAATATTAAAATTTTTTGAGCTTTAATATCCTTTGTACCATACTCTTTCTTTCCTTTGGGGGAATGAAAAAGATGTAAAACTATGTCAAAAACTAAAGCAGTCAAGGCTTCGAACTTTATGATCTTCTAATCAGGATTTGGCGATATGGAGCTGACTGTTCGCAATTTTTTCTAGTCACTGCGTTATTAACGCCGTTGACAGTTTCTCGAAAGCTAAATGAAATGTCAGGCACACAGCTTCATTTATTCATACCAACATTTTTTTTTCTGTATTCATGATATAAATTATGTTTTTTTTTTCGTTCTCACAATGCTTATGTATTAAAAGATAATTTTGCGTAAAAGAATATAATTTCATAAAACATTTTGAAAATTTTCTAATTCTATGGCATATTTACTTTTTATTAAACTTAATATAATAGAAAATTTTTGTTTGTTTGCGAAAAATGATTTTAAATTCATGTCTGGTTAGTTTTAACAGTCTAATTTTAAGCTTATTTGAATTTATGATATTATTTTTGATGTTTATAACAGAACATGTGTTTCGAATATTTTACCAAAATTAATACTTTTTTTTTAGAAGTACTTTATTAAATCAGATCCCTGATAGAGTTTATGAGCAATTTCTTCATGAGATATTTGATTCTAGAGTTACTCATAAGATAAACAAATAAGATAAAGACCAAAAGAAAATTTTAAAATGCGGCTTGCATGTATATAAGATTTAAATTGCTACATTCGGAATTAATATTTAGGTTTTTTTTTAAATTATTAATTTAAATATTTGTTTTAACTGTTTATACTATCTTAACTTGGAAAACGTTTTATTAACAATGAATAAAAAATATCAGGATATAAAAACATGTTCGTACATGAAACTTATGTATGATGTGGAAATAATGTTTCATAACGTTATCTTTTCGAAATTACATTGAGAGTGTTTTCTGTAAATTCAAAATATATATTGTGATTAAAAGTTATGTATAAAAAGGCCAATATGAAAACTACTAAATTTCAAAATAATAATGAGTGAGTACTAGAGCAAAAATAAATTATTGCTACAAATCTACTTTATTAAATTACTTGAAATAACAGAAAGTCTTCTCAAATAATTAAGTCATAAATTCTACAACATTCATATATTCGGATTTTAAAACATTTCTTTTATTTGAGAATTTTTAAGTAAGGGAAAAATAATAAAAATTTATTTTGAGTAGATGGAGTGTTTAATGTTCAATGTTAGGTATCATTTTGAATTGCTGTGAAAAAAATTAAAATATTTGGACGCTTAACATTGCGATTCTTTGTAGAAAAGTATAAATGGAGTACGATGAATTAAAATAACTGGCTTCCGCTCATTATTTTGGGAATTATTAACTGTAGAACTTGTAGTAAAAAGTAGAATGCAGGTCGATGTGCTGCTCGCAAAAATTCAACTAAATGTAGAATTACAATTCAACGTGCTAAAAAGCCAGTTTTATTTATGAATTTTACATTAGTTATTTTTCCGAAATGCCGATTTGTTCAAAAAATATTGGAATTTTTAAAGCAATTTTCTTGATTTTTTTTCTTAATTCTTACCCAACAAAAACATAAGTTCTGGCCATCGGCAAAATAACTGCTGGTACTGATTGAAAAGTGACGGTGCATATTACTGTCTGCTGGGTTGATTGCTGGGCAACCCCCTGAACTTTTGCCAACATTATAGGAAGTGATGGGGCCGTACTTCACAAAACGCTTTATCCCGTCAGTCTGAACCTACACTGGGTCAGCGAATTAAAGCTGTCTGTAGCCACCAGTGAAGCTTTCGAGCGAGTAACCGTAACTGTGAATTCTATGTTTACGTAGTGAAGCACGATGATGATAGATGGTTATGATGAACTTGTGTTGTTAAAAGATTCTTTTAATTTTCAAAAAAGGTAAGGTTTTATTTTTTGATTATATTGAAGTTATTATTTTAATCATTTTTGATTTACTATTGTTCAATATGTTTACGACGTGCAGAACGAAAAGGATCGTTTACAAGGAACCGGGTTTGAAGTGCTGTTTTAGCATTATGTTTTAGATAGGTAATCATCTTTATTCAACTTATACATCATAATTAACACCTTTCTAAGATAGAATATCAACAATTTTTAAAGTTAATTCAATGAAAAGTTACAGACAAATGTTTTATTAACACCAAGTCCGCCGCCAAATATTTGGCGACAACCGAGCAGTAGCACGCCAAAAACAAATATAAATTCTGTTGTACGATGACGCTTTAAGTGTAATTCATAATCTGTTGTAACATATGATATAAATCAGGTTTAGCTAAGTATATTATGAAAATATGTTTATATCATAATTAAGAATTTTCATTAAAACTTATTTTTTTAAGTTAAATAATATTTAGAATTTAGTTAACTAATTGCTGTTAGTACAGTAATATTAAAAATGCTTTCTGTATTTAATTTTAAGGAAATCTTCAAGCTAACTTAAAGAGTAAAAATGGGTAAAGGTCTAATACTTTATATTAAATAGTTAAAATTAAGATGAAATTTTTTTTTTTACATGTTAATACAAAAAATAACTATGTAGAATCATGCTGTGAATTGTTAAACAACTAAAAAAAATTTTTAAAAAGATATAGATTATGGAAGATTTTTTAGCATACAGGTGCTCAGTCTTAATTGTATATTGTCTAACCCCACTTACACAAAAATAAATATTACGAAATTCTTTTATTATTTGAAATCAATGTTAAGTTACTTCACAATTTTTGTTAAAAGTTAAGTGAATAATGTTTTTATTGTGAGTAACAAATTAATATTCATATTAAAAAAAACCACAATTTTTATAGGGATTACAAAAATATATAAAAGTTCAATACAATATGAGAACTAAATTAATAATCAATAAAAATAACAAACAACTCTTTTTCTATTAGCTTTGAGTCCCATAGTGAACTGATCGTTAAGACGTTTCCCAGCAGATCATCGAAGTCGAGCATCACTGGCTGTGGTCAGTGTGCGGGTGGGTGATCACATGGATCACTTTACTATATTTTCAAACTGAGTAAAGTACAAAAACCTTAACTGTGTCTCTGTGCTTATCAACTTCATTTTTCAAGTAGCTGAAGTGTTCCAAATTCAACTCATTCTATAGACAAACAAGTTACGATTGTTTTCAAACAAATCACTGAAAGCTGATTTTAGTCATTTTATCACTATAAGGCATTTTTTTTGTTTAACTAAATATCAAATCCTTATATTGAGTTTTGTATAAAAGTGCTAGACTGATATAATTATTAGTTTATTAGACACAATATGCTTTAATATTAAATTGCATTGAACACTAATTTAATAGTGAATTTACAAGTTAGTCTGAAACGAAGAAACGAACGAAGAAATCTAGCAGCTTTTTTTACTGAAAATTTTCTTATTTTATTTACATAATCTGTTTTGGCTTGAGCAAAATAGTTGTTGTTTACCTGTCAATCTGACCGCAGCACAGTCAGGGTTTAAATGCAAGTATTTTAAATGATTGTAAGGGGGCAAACCATATAGAAAAGACAAAAATTTGATTATAATAAATTGGAAGAGTTTTCTTCAAAATAAATTAAATTAAAAAAACCGCTTTTATGTGAAACTGTTCTATTTTAAATAAATTAAATTAAGAAAAGCAACTGTTACCAACCAATTCCACTGATATAGACAAATTTTTAATATTTGAAATGATTTACCAATTAACTTATTTTTTTATCATCTGCAGAATATTTGATGTGCATAAATAATTTAATATTATTTTGAGAAGTAGTATTTTAATTATGATTTTAAAGAAGGATTAGGATTTAGGGACATTTTAATGTATTAAGCAAATTCATTTATAAAGTACAGTGAATTCTCACTTATGCACCAGTCTTTGGGACCAAGAGAAAAATTGTATAAGATTTTAAAAACAGTAAGTTCATGCAAATAAGAAAAGCTTCAGATTCACTGAAAGCTAAATTTACAATAATGTTTTGCAGAGAATCTTTTAGTGGAAATAAAAAATTTCAATTTACTCTGAAAGATTTTCAAGGCTAACCTTATATTGTGAATTGTGTGATCCTAGAGCCGAACTTAAAGCTTTTGTTATTTTATTGTTGACAATTCTGTTAATAAAAGTTCCTGGCCTACAAGTTTTTTTTTTTCATTTTAATTTCTATAAAATATTATTCTAATTTTTATTTAATCTTTCTGGATGTCCATTGTGTAATGCTTTTTAAATTTTTGCTTAAAGTTAACCAAAAAATATTTTGACAGTATATCTCAAGTTAATATTCACATAAAAGTAAGACCTTTTTTTTTTTCCTTTTAGCTCTTTAAATGTTGGTAAACCTGTGCCAGTCCATGAATTTCTGTAAGTTTTATAACTTAATGTGTTTATTATTATTAATTGAATTAACTTGCTTTCATGTTTGTAACAATGGTAACTTGCAATTGAAATTTCTACTATTTTCCAACTAGTTGAAGTACTAAAAATTTTACTGTAGCTCTGTGCTTATGAACTTAACTTTACGAGTAGCGGAAGTGCTCCAAATTCAACTGGTTTTCTATTGACAAACAAGTTACGATTGCTTCCAAACAAATCACTGAAATGCTTGTAGTATACAGTGTAACTCATCGAGAAGGGCCAACCGTCCTCACTTCCCATTGATGACACTATCTGATAATATTCCTTTTAAAAAATTAAATGTGTAAATGATAATTACACACTTTTAAAATTATTCGTGTTAATAGGTTTGATTCTGATACCATTACAAATATTTACTTTGTTAGGATTTTTCTCAACTGGTTAAATTTTTAAAGGTTTTTTGGTATAAATAAGTTTATTAATAGGTTTTAAAAAATTTTTGAAATGCATATATTTTTTTTAAAAATGTACTTTTAAATATTTATTATTTTTTTTATAATATTTAGTTTAAATTATAGAAAAAGCCCTCAAGTTTAACATTTTTTTTTAAAGTTTGCACTATGATTTTCTATTAGCATTTTTTTTTTTTTTCGTAAGCTACAAATTTTTCTCATTTTGATAATGGGGGAGAACTACTTTTTGAAATATACATGTAAAATAGTAGGTATAGGATGGTAATTTTACAGTCGTTAAGAATCGAATTCAGCTATTAGATAATAGTACACATTTTGTTAAATATTTACGGTGTTAATTAAGATACCTTTAAAAACTCGGTGTACCCTTGTCTGTGAGGAAGCGCCTTGCCCTTTTTTAGGCCTAGGCATAGGAATGGAGTATTTAACAAATATTTTTAGCTAAAAGAAAAGAACTAAATAAATGAAAAAAATTTAAGAGAAATTTCATCAGAGATGTAAACAATGTTATTAATATTTATGTAAATTTTTAATTTTTGGTCTTACATCTGTACCAGTTATATAAAGACATTACGGAATTCGTGACATTGGTCAAATCTGTCATGTCGTTATTCTTATCTAGTTCTTGTGTTTTTTATGTAAGGAAAATATATTAATTTCACAAAGCATCGCCATTAAATTAATTTAAAAATTTATTGAATTATTATTAGTTATTCTTATGTTTCATGACTACTTTTAAGAGTGATATTTTACAATAGATTTTCCCACTTTTTAGGTTTAGTTCTGAACTTATTATCTCGAAAACTAGATTTTTTTTTAAATACCTTCCAATTTGAGATATACAGAGTATACTGTATTTTGTTTTCCTTTTCTTAACTTGCTAAGCAGTATAATATGCTCATGTATTTTATGTGCTTTTGAATTTCATAGTTATATACTGGTATTTTTAGGTTAAAAATTTGAGAAATTTCGGCGGCAGGGACTGCAATGAGGTGACAAGGAGGATTCTAGCTGCCCTCCTATCCCATGAGGCTGCCTGTGGTTTCAACTGAATTGGTGGCTACGACAAATTAGGAATGAAGACTTTTCCAAGGGTTCTCCAAATGATATCAGGTAACATGTGTATTCCTTGGAGTGTACATTCAGTCTAATCATTTTTTACTATTTAATGTAACAATCTTATATGTTGAAGATATGTATCAGAAATAGAACTTCTAGGTTGAGTCAATATCAATTTTTTATCTTCATTGTTTACTTTAACCCCTTAATGCACGGATTTTTTTGGGGAGAAAAAACCAACCAAAAAAATCACTTTTTTTTCTTTATGTAAAAAAAGTACACTTTAGAACTTTAAGAATATTATTTTCTATATGTGTCTTTATTTTTTAAAAATTAATGTTGTACTAAAACGTTTAAAAAAAATCTGGTAAATTGTTAAGATAACATTTTAAATAAAATACTTAATAATATTGGCACTTTTCTTGTACCCATCATACACTTCATGTGAAAAAATCATGCTGATCTGAAAATTAAGATTTTTACCTGGAAAAATCTGAAACCTGATTTGAGTGACCACCCGGATTATTCAGGACAATAATTGTTTCAAGGCCTGTGAAGGCATATTAACTGCCATTAATTTTTAAAAAATTTGAATTCACTTCAGGAAGTTTGTTAGTAAATCTCTTTTAGTATATTTAAATATCTCATAATTTAAAAACTCATCTGTTTAGAGCAGTGTCCCCCAACCTTTTTATCACCGCTGACCTGTCAACGCTTGATAATTTTACCGCGGCCCACTAGGGGGGGACGTTGATTGTTTATATTTTCTATTATTTCGATTTATTACTAATTTAAATTTAATTGTATTTAAGCATGCCTAAATAAAATACAGTTACACCAAAAAATAAATATAAAGTGATTTAACATTTTAACTTACTAGAACGTTAAATTAATAAGAACCCTGAGCTTGTTTCTTTGCAATGAGGCGGTTCCATCTAGGGGTAATCGGAGACAATGATACATTGCAAACATTAAAATATTTATGTCACTACCTTCGGGAACCCCCTTTTTTTAAAATAAATAAAATTTTAAAGCAACAGATATTTTTAATTTGGGTTATAAAGCTAGGAATTTAAATTCAGTTTCAATGAAATGGGCGGCCCGGTACCATTTGATCCATGGACCGGGGGTTGGGGAACACTGGTTTAGAGTATTCAAGTCAAGTAATTCTTCTTTCTTTCAGCAAAAACTTATCAATGTCTTGTTAAAAATAAGGTTTTGATTTTGCTCATACTGAATGAATCGAATGTTTATTTTAGTGGCTGTCCGGCAGAACTCAGCAACGAAAATTGCAAAACAAGCAGAACTTATTGTGAAAAGATGGCTGAGGACTGCTAACTGATAGAAATGGAGGAAGGAGTAAAAGAAGAAATGTAGTAGAATAGTTATTTTTGTGACTGCTGTAATTTTGTGTAGTGGTAGTAGTTGTGTTGATGAATAAAATTATGTAAAGTATGCATGTGTTGATGAATAAAATTATGTATAACAAGTGTTTTGACTGCTTTTTTCAAATAAAAATTTACATATCAGCTAAATATATTGTGTTTTATATATGTTGTAAAATTAGATCAAATAGTTGTATAGATTAAATTTTTAAATTTCATTTTTGTACACATGTATGCTGAGAACAATTTACAGAGTTTGGATTTGTTTTGTGTGTCAGTTACTTTATGGCTTATTTATAGGTTATCAATTTTATATTTGCATTTCATAAACTTTTTTTATGTATATTAGAATAATCTTAGGATAACTTTTTTAATGAGGAATATATTAATGGTAAGGTAACAAAGTATTAATAGTGAGCAATCACATATTTTGACTACCTAAAAAATTTGAATATATAGAGCAGCGAGGTTCATTAGGTAAGAATGCTTCAATTAAGCATTTCTTAAGATTTCTATCTTAATTAAATGACTGAGAACATGTGCTTGAAATATATTGTACAAACGAGTACTCTAAATTCAGTTCAGAGTTTTTTTTATATTAAGGTCCCAAGATAAAAATCAAATATAAAAAAAATTTCTAATCCCCCTCATCTAAATATAGACTGGTCAATGACCTCTGCATCCAGATTACAGAATGCTGGTATGCTGCTGGGTTTAATCCGATTTCTGGCCGTCAACCGTAGGTTAAGCATTGAATAGGTACTGGTTGCCGTCAAAAAGTGGTGGGTAAGATCTGTGCATGTGATGGCTACTTTACAGTTGCTGGCTGCTATATAGGTGGCCGTTTACTGGCCTACACTGCTGTGCCGACAGAAGGCCAGCCATTCACTTTAGTACAGTTAGAAGTGACGGCATCCGTGTGCCTGCCCGGCAATTTAGCTGCTGGCTACAGGAACTTTTCCAGTGCTTTGCCTGCTGATTTGTTTTTGCTGGGTAGTCTTAAATAATGACTACTTATACAATGTAATAAGATTTATTTATCTCCCTCGAGGTAATTTATCTTATAACCTCACTCTTATGACGATTTTGAGAATAACAAAATAAATTTAAAGAGAGAGAGAGAGAAAGATTAGAAACTGCTAGATATAAATCCCTGCATTACTATTTATGTTTTTAAAAATGTAAAAAATACTTAATATAGCAGATTAAAACCATTCTTTTCTATTTGAACTTTTATAAAGATCTCTCTTTAACAACTAAAATTACTTCTAATTTTTCTTTTTATTAGTTAATATATATTGAGTAAAAAATTATGTTAGTTCTCTTTACTACTCAACACATTAATATTTTTCATGCGCACTTATATGCCAATTATAATAATATCAAGATCCATCTCCTTAAACAATATAATTTAGCTCCTGAAACGGAACTAAATAAACCATTATGTTTAAAATTCTTTTGCATTGATAAAATGTTATTATTATTTAAATAATGAACAAATTGCATTTTTAGTACTAAATTAACACTTGTTAATACCTCTTGCTTTGCATCAAAATGAGTTTTTGTTATTCCAAGTGAATAAAATTCATTTTTATAAAACAATTTATATTTCCTTTTATGGAATGATTGATCTTGAAGTTTTGCTTTTAGATACAAAGTAAATAATCATTAAGTTGATAAATTTATAAACTATTAAATATGATAAAAATATAAATAACATATTACACAGAATGTTAAGTGTTTCAATAAATGAATAAGAAATACTTTATTCAATATATACAATAAATGCATTGAAAGAACCAAATTACGATTACTAAGTGTAAAAATTAAAGTATATTTTGCTTAAGAATTCAAGCTTGAAATTCTTTAACTGCGGAATAAACACCTCAACTTGATCTTAAAATTTTAAAGTTGTTAGGTTTTATATCTTAAAGTCATTTGAATATGAAGCAGAGAGTATTCGTTCTTTTACTTTCTGTTATATCCTACTGTTTGTATACAATACATAAATACAAACAAATATTTCTCTGTAACTTTCAGAAAATTTCGAAAATACTACACGAATCTAAAAAATCCTTACTCAGCCAATTTTACAAAACGTAATATGAAAATATTTTTAAGACTTTGTGGAATTCGAGATTTGTTGAAGTTTACTTTCAGAATCTGGCAACAATAAATAAATACACCCTTTGTGTAACTTACACGGTTTGTCTTTTAAGATTCCACAGCTGTTACGGGCATGGAGTATAAATCTCGTCTCTCGTATTTCCGTGAGCACTAACTTCCGAAAAAGGTCCTACATTTTAAAGAAGAGAAGAAAAAAAAAAGAGAAAGAAAACTTGAAACATCTGTTTTTGTAGTGAAGTCGAGAAAATTGGAACGTTTTCCTGACAGAAATCGAAGATCAACGTTTATTCCAACCACTCTATTTCTAATGAGATCCTTCTGATAAATATCAGATAATGAGAGCGTAGTTTATTTTTCCAACTCTCGAAGTTATTTTGGAGGTATGTTTTATATATTTCTTCCTAAGAGTACAGCTAATTACTTTTTAAAGTTCTTCAAAAATCTGAAATTTGTTTTAAGTGAAATAAGACAATTATATTGCTATATATTGTAGTTGAATTTTGGTTTTCAGAGATTTTTACTCTGAGGGGGTAACTTCTTCTTCATATGCCCCATGAAACTCGAGAGAATGCAATGATGATTTTAATACCTCCGACAGCTTCCCTGTCATGCTCAGACTTTTTGCCATGATTAAATTTAAGAAAGAAAAAAAAATGAAAGTTCAGTATCTTAAAAAAATCCTCAACTCTAATGTCGCTTTTATTACATCGAATTTTAATTCCTTAACTGCATTTTTCTTTGTTGCAGAATTGTCTACATGTCCTTTATTGTTATTAGTCTGAGGTATTCAACTAGTCTCGAAAAGTTATTTTTTAGATATTTACATAAAATATTAAAATATAAGTTTATTTGTTACATCATGTGTAAAACTTTTAAAACTAGCAAAAATATTATTATTGTTTTTATTTTAAATGGCCATTTTCAGGTAATTATATGCAGTTTTTGGATATACGCTAAAAACACTTTTGTAAATTTTTATCGCCTAAAAAAAATCACTGAAGATTTTATTTAGAAGGCTACCAACTATGTTTTGAACTTAAAAGCAGGTGCATATACTACTGAGTGAGAGATCATTGTATTTAAAAAAGCAAATTTTTAAAAACTTCTGCGCTTGTCTTTCTGAAAAAACATGCTCAAAAAATGAAATTCTACTTTTTTCTTTTAGTCTGTTATTCAAAACATGTGTTCTTTAATCAAAAACACTCATAAAAAGTTGTGAACAATTAATTTAAAAACAACTAGAGATATCATGTTTAAGCTGGTGTAAATTGTGAAAAAATCTGATTTTGAGATCAACTCTTTTAAAGACTTAAAATCATTAGTCTTTCCTCTGCTATCACCTAGAATAGAAGCTGTTTTAATTTTGTGGATAATTAGGGTACAAACAAAAGTGAAGTTTTTTTAGAAAGATGGAACTCAATTTCAAAAGTTTTGCTTAAAATCATGTTTTTGAATAACGCATGTGCAACCTTAACAGCTCATAATTCTCAAATTATTCAATCGTAAAATCGCGCATCCAAACAGACTTCTTATAAATTATATATATATATATATATATATATATATATATATATATATATATATATATATATATATATATATATATATATATATATATATATATATATATATATATATATATATATATATATTATATATATATAATATATATATATATATATAATATATATATATATATATATATATATATATATAATATATATATATATATATATATATATATCAATATATATATATATATATATTATTTATTATTATAAAAAGCTGTGTATTAGCTAATATGAAACACTGTTAAATTATCGGAAGTATATTTGTACTAGTATTTAAAATCCAAAAACAAGTAGTTTGATATTTTTTTCATTCATATTTGAAAACTTATCAATAATTGATTTAGTAAATTAATAAAATTTCAATGATGAAGAACTGTTTCCATTAGATTTGAGTAACTGCGAATAAATGCAAGTTTTAAAAAAATAATATTCTTTGCAAGTATGCAAGCCATATTTGGTAGAGTTTACACCTTTAAAGCGGAAAAAGACACCAATGTTTAAAGCTATATTTTGTGACCATGAATTATTAAAATGCTAAATATAGTATTTTTACTTATTTTAACCTATATTAATTCAAAATAAATTAAAAAAAGAATATGAAAAATGTATGTGTTAAAGAGTTAAGTGTTAAGTCATTATATGTTAAGTTTTCATAATTTCATATTTCTGAGTATTATAACTTCCACACAGCAAAATAAATTTATAAAATAAAGTAAGTAAAAGAATAAATAAATAAAGGACGACATTTTGAACGAATTAAAAAAAGTGATGTTTCGGATTTAATAGAAAGAAATATATGATGGAAAATTTGCTAAGCTAGTGAAATAATAATCAATATTTTTCTCTGATATCACTGACTTGAAATCCAAAGTGTATATTTTATACCATATTACTAAAACTGGATATTTTGTTTGAAAACAAATTTCAACCCTGCCGATAAACTTTTAAACATCATTTTTTCAGTATAATGAAATGTTAATGATACATCAGTCGAACGGAACGTTCGCTATTATAAAAGCGATACGAAGCTAAAAACATGTACTTATATCCAGCAACAAAAAAAAAAAAAAAAAAAATCAACTGCATCTGGCAACCTTCTCAAGAACATCAATCAATATACGAGGCTAGTACACCAATAATATCCCTGTTTGTAAAATCTTAAACGCCATCTCAAAAAGGGTGGAGGGGTAAAAAGAAACATCGTTTATTTTCTTATTACTTCTTAAAACCCCAAAGGATTGGTAGGACCCTAAGACTTCCAGAAATCAAGCTTTTTCCCAAATGAAATATGAGCGACCAATTTCTAGACGCAGAGAAACATTTTATTCCCACTGACTTATATTCCAGATGCCGTTGCAGCGTTATCGAGAAAAGCAGCTAGAAACAAATAATACTTTTTTTTCACTTTTCTGGAGCGTAAACCATTTTTTACTTGGAAAATCGATTCGTTAAATAATGTCAGACAGCGAAAGCTAGTGTACAACTTGGCTACTTTTTGGCTTCAGCGCAACTTTTGGCGGAGGGAAAAAGGCAAAAAAATGCGTTGGTGTGAAAACAATTTTTACCTCGTTGATATGTTTCTGATGTATCGTATACTTGATTAAAAAATTCCTCTCTCTCTCTCTCTACAAAGTTGATTTTTTTAAAGAGAAATATCAGTCGTTTATATTTATTGAGGCCTATCTATCATTGCAAATTTTGATAGTTTGAAGGGCAATTTCGGAGTAAATTTAAACATTAATATTGTTGCTCATTTTATGAAGTAGAATATTTTCCAATGATGTCTAATTTGGTGTTTTAGATGGAGTGTTTTAATAAATGTATTTTATTCATGTTATAAATTTATTTCCCGCTTTAAATTACTTGAATTTTAAATTCGTTCACATTTATGGAGGCCTATTCATCATTGAAATCATCATTGAACTCTAATTTTGAAGCAAATTTAAACATTAATTTTGTTGCTCATTTTATGAAGTATAATATTTTCCAATGATGTCCAAATTGGTGTTTTAGACTGAATTTTAAATGCATGCATTTTATTCATATAAATTTACTTGCTCATTTTAAATCACTTGAATTCTAAATTTCTTTAACATTTATCTATTAACATTCATCATTGAAAATAGTGATACTTTGATGTGAAACTCCAGCGCAAGTTTAAGCCTTATTAATTTTGCTTATTTCATAAAATAGATGGTCTGATTAATGATAGCTTATATTTTAGGTTCTTTAAACATATTATTTAAATATATAAATTGATATTTATAGTGCAAAATTATTTTGTTTCTTAAATATATTTTAGACTTCATAATAAATTGCATTTTTTAAAACAGATTTAAGAATTATTCATTAAAACAGTAATTCAAATGACTTCATTTGGGAAATTTAAAAATCAATACAATTTTACATTTGTGTTCCTTGTTTGATCAAACACCACATAGAGAAATCTAGGGTAATATCACGTAATTAATGTTCGAAGGCCTGTTGAAGAAAAACTATTTGACGTAGAAATTCTCAGATTTAACCGTGAGGCACCCGTTGTTTAGTTGTGTTATCGTTCTCGAAAACTCATAGATGTACTGCTTTTGGTATAAATATTTTTTTCTAGAAAGGGTCATACCTTCCGGTTTTACCCTACTAGTGGGATAAAACTAGGTACATATGTTAACTCTATAGAAAATTCAGATAACGTGGTAGTTCCTTTTTTTTGACTGGTAGAATAAAATTTAGAGTTTGTTCGCTAGAAATCAAAACTAATTTAGCCAAACTCTAAGGTATTCGGTTTCACCCCACTCTTCCTTAACACTAGTTAAAGTAACATAAACAAAATTTTAACTTAACATACTGCCAATTGAAGAAAAATTACTCTAGACACCAAATAACTTTTGTAAAATATAATTCTACACTTACACTCCATGTTTTCACGTATGAAAAACTTTAAAATCGTGTATGTTTTGAAAAATAAATACGATTACGGTAGATTAAGTCACCCACAATGTAGGGTAATTAAAATTGTCAAAGATAATAAAATATCGATAATTTTTTTTTAAATTCCTTTTATTTTGCAAAGTGATATGTTGAATTTAATTCAATGCCAACTTTTAAAAACTTAACATG
This sequence comes from Parasteatoda lunata, assembly GCA_949128135.1. NCBI lineage: Eukaryota > Metazoa > Arthropoda > Arachnida > Araneae > Theridiidae > Parasteatoda > Parasteatoda lunata. Next base: position 59,912,600 of record OX421973.1, on the reverse strand, counting down.
TGAGTTGTTTTCATCGAAATTTGTACAAAACACATGCCCAATATAAATAGTTGAGTCATTAGATATACTGTCAATAACTTAATAGCTTGGAAAGAATAGTTTATCATAACAAAATTATTAGAAGAATTATTAGATTAGAAAATGGTAAAAATATATAATTATTTATTCATTTATTGTCTTTATTGTTTGTATAAAGTGCTGATGAAAATTATTTAACTTATAATGTGGGCAATGAATATGTTATGTTCAAAATATGTTTGGGAACTATCGGTTATATTAATTAATTACAGGCAATTTTTTTTTCAAAAATATTTGGTTAATGTAGTGATTTTCAAAAACTGATGGTGATTTTTAAAATCTGATAAATTGATTCATTACATTTTCTTAAATTTATTTAATGACAGCTTTTGGTTCGATATTTTTTCAAAAACCATTTTATGTAAGTTTGACATTTTTTCATAATACCTAGAATAAAATCAAACCAATTTTCTAAGGGAAGAAAAAAACTTATAAATTAACCAACTATACATATTGCGCTAGAAAAAAATATCAAGCTGTGCAGTTAAGTTTCCGAAAAGGATTTATAATTTTTGAATAATATTCTTAAAAATAAATATATAATTATATGACTTTAAAATGTATTTGAATAGGATTTAACTGAAAAAAAATTCCTCCAAACCTCAATATCGTTCGTGAGACCATTGCATAAATCAAAATCTTTATATTATTTCCTATAACATTTTAAATAGAAATTGTTTATCGAATAATTTTAAAATGTATCTTAATTTTATATTATTATCTAAGTTATTAAAAATTTTCATAAATACTTTCTGTTATAGTGTTTCTCCTGATTGCTTCACTCTCCAATACTTACGAGCGCTTTGCAATAATTTTTGTTTCTCACTTTACTCATATTTTAACATTAACACTAAAAATTATTCTCTTATAAAATTTCATATGAATGTATTGTATTAACACTCATTTGGTATCAACATTAAAGTGAATTCCTGATTTTGGATTATAGTTTTAAATTAAATTTTCTCTTTATGAATATAATGTAAATCTTGATTCAATGCATTTTTATTAAAAGTATACAAGATTAACTTAAAATTCAGTTATCCCAAAACGACAATTAATTAAATTTTTTGTACAATGTTGCGTATTATGATAATATCATGAAAAAGCTATTTTTAATACAATAAAAGAAAGCGATTTCAAAAAAAAATTGCTGGTAAATACCTTAAATAAAAACAGATAATTTGGTAGAAAAATAGGTAGATAAAGTTTGAAGCATTTTTTTAAAAATCAAACAGTACTTTAAATGTTTTAATGTAATGTTTTAATCTAAATTCTGTAATGCAATGTTTTAATGTAAATTAAAGCTTACAAAGATGTTTTCTTCTGCTAACTCTGAGAAGACATTATTTATGGAGATCCACTAATGTTTAAAATTAAGTGATTCTGCATATTTTTGGTTAGTTTCTTCAAAACAACTAATGAAATGTAAAACTACTGCTTCCAAACAAAGATGTAAGTCTTGTGTGTCGAATACGCAAACATACACGCGTGTTTGGGCAGAGCTAGAAGAAGCAGAAGAAGACTTTAAGAGTGCTCACATTCTGCATTTCAGTAACTTGCACATCTTGCCGAATTTCTAAAAGTTTTTTGCTGCACTCAAACTGTTTCTGTTAAATTAATTTCGAACAACAATAAATGGATGACCCAAGATGTTTTGATAATGGAACAAGGTGGTGAATTGTGGGGATTCTTGAAGCAGACCTGTATCAAATCAAGATTTGTAGAGAATTCAATTTAGCTCCTAACGTTGTTTGCAGTTTGCGAAAAAAATTCAGGATTCTGAATCGGTCGAGAGAAAGTCAAACCAATGTCGACTAAGCGGCCCAACGGCCAACGAAGATCGTATTTGTTGATTACAGTGAGGCGTAACATGAATGATACACCTTCTCATATGTCTCGTGACCTCTACGCGGTCGCAGGAAGCCGCAAGTGATTCTATTTTCAGAAAACTGTAGAAGAGAACGCTGTTCGCAGAAGCTGCAGTTTCCGTCCCACTTACTTCTACCAATAGAAGAGTTCTTTTTGGATAGTGCAGGCATCATAGAAAGTGAAGCATGGATCAATGGTCGGGTGTTCTCTCTACTGATGAGTCCCGCTTCAGCCTGACCACTGACTCTCGATGTATTTTCATATCAAGACAACTTAAAACTCGCTGCCTGTTCACTAAGGTCATGATCTCTAATGTTATGGTGGTCTAGATTTGCTGGCCTGGATAGGCACAATACTGTATTCCCGCACATATCTTCATATCTTTGAAAGACGTACGATGACTGGTGTGAGGTATGAATTGATCGAGCATTACTGAACAAGTTGAACAATTTGCTCATAAACTGCTTTATTTCCAGAATGAAATCACGGTGTGTTTCCTGCATAACTGTACGAGGGGCCATACTCCTATTAAACCATTTTTTAATCAATTCTGTAATGACTCTCGGATGCCACCTGAGTTACACATGATCATGTTTGTGTATTATATCTGTTGAATAGTTATATTCAAACCAAATTTTATTAAAATCTGTTCAGTAGCTCTGGAGCTTATAGACTAACGATAAAAATTGTCTTAATTTTAATCAACAGTGTTTAATACAATATCTATTGCGTTCATATCACGTACGTATCATATTAATTTGCTTATTATACAATAGATTTATTATTTTTTTCCTACAAAATTAAATTCACATATTTGAAAAGCTATTTTTTTAATCTTTAAATTAACGACCTTTTTTTAAAATGCTCTTTTTCAATATATCGTATTAAAAGTTCAAAATAGGCGTAACTTGTAATTTCAATATTTTGATTTTATAATTTCTAAAGCCCATATTCTATTAATCACACAATATAACTAATAATTGTTTAATATTTCAAGAAAAAAATTATTTTGAATGAGAATAATTACAATATAAGAAAGTCAAACAAACAAAACAATCATTTAAAGTACATAATCTAAAATAAAATCCAACACGATCAATAGCATCTAAATTATGCATATTGTATCTTTTTTTTTCTTTGAAAATTTTTTAGCTCGATTATATTGAATCTTACGAAAGCTCGAATAATTAACTACTTCTAAATATTGGTAGTTTTAATTAAAATTCCGTAAATCAATGCTATAAAAATCTGATTCATTATATAAATTTTAATTAAAATTGGAGAAAAGCTTGGAAATTAAACTAACTTATAGCATTTCAATTCAAATTTAAAATAAAACATAAAGGGATAGAAGCTTTTGTTAGGAAAAGTATTTCTTGGGTAAATAAAGAAAAAAACTTTACAAAAAGTTAAAACGAAGTTTTGCTCTGAATATATTTTCTCAGCGAAACATAATTATGTGACGAAAAGGTAGACATAGTCTGAAACTTTCTTAATATTTGCTTAATGTTTAGTCTTTAACAAATTCCATTGAGTTTCCATGCTTTTTTTAAAATATTATTTATTTTAAGTGCTAACTATTCAACGCAACCCTTTAATTAATTTCGTGCTGATTTTTATAACAATATATTTGTCCGTATTTTAAACATTTGAAATTAATTGGAAATTTTAAAAATTATTTTGTCTTTTCAGTTTTATAATTTTGGGCAATTTTTCTTTATAAGAAAAGCATACTTTTAAAAACTAACAAAAGTAGAATTTTCAACTTTTTACTGAAAAATTTAATTTAGTTTTTCATTGTTATCACTCAATTGAACAACCCAAAATTAGAATTGAAATGTTTCTTCCGTGTTTTCTTCCCTGTTGACTTTACATCTCATACGCCCAGCGTTTTTGTGCCCGTATGGTTGGCGTTGCATGCTATGCGACTAAGAAAAAAAAATGCATCATTTAAATTGAATTTGTCGCTACATACACGTTTCTTAAAATACTAGTATTAGTTTCGTATTTCTGAACATTGCTAGGAGATGACGCAAATAGTCCCACTTTCTTCACAATTATCGCAGTTAGATTTCCCACCTTGAATCAAAATCAAAATCTTTTTTGAATTTTTATGACATAATAAGCAAAAAAATATTCTGTAATAAATTATTTCTATTTTTTGAAAAATATCTGATTGTAAAGTTGCTTCAACGATAAAATTATATTCCGAAATATTTATTTTCTTCCAAATTTTAATAAATACTTCATGCAAATATTTATCTTAAAGACCTTAAAGCAATAGAGTTAATAAATATGTTATCACAGTGTATTTTGTTTTAGATAAAACTTGGGTTCATTGCAGGAAAAACTGGAGATCAAAGGACAGGGCATCGCAGGCTTCCCCATCAATCAAGCAAATATTAGCTTGCAAATAAAAATATTGCACATTTTCGAATTTAGGGTAGAACATATATTAATTTTCGGGAAATTTTTTGTTTTTTTGTCAAAGGACTTTTGTTGTTATTTTGTAGACGTAATTTGAGAAATATTTTGAAAAAAACTAAGCAGGAACTGGAAAAACAATCGTAAGACCCAATTTGAAAACAAAATTCAATTTCTACAAAAATAATTTCTCATTTTAAAACTCATATAGATAAGATCCAATTAGTATTTTTGTAATCTAAGCCAATTTCGAAAGAAATAACAATCACATGGCTTTATTTTCCAAGCACAAGGAATTTAGTATAATATTTATCTTTAAAGTTCCCTGAAATTTCCATTAGACATGGAATAGAATCAAAATCCATTCAAACTCTTAATTTCCAATACTGAAGTCGAAAAAAGTTTCAGATAGAAGTAAAAACAAGAATACAAGTACCAAGTTCTTCCTTACATTGATCATTCCGAAGAAATATTTCTCCAACCCTCTCTCCCCCATTCGGAAACTCATCGCAGTTGCATCGAGAATGCTAATAAAAGCAAACTCGCTTAAGCTCAGGGAAAAAAAAATAAGAAAAAATAAAATAAGAAAAAATAAAATAAGAAAAAATAAAAGATGAGCATAAATCGGTTTGATCTCAAAGTACATCTTGTGCATCTTTTAAATAAAAAAAAATCAAAATAAGAAACAGAACATAGAATTCTAAAAAAAGAAGAATAAGATTTCGTCCTCCCAATGGATGGATACTTTTATATATCTCTCTTTAGTGCACTATGTATGGGTATGTTGTTGTTCTTCATCGGTGTCACGTACGCCCGACGTAAAATAAATCAGATTTCGCTCTACTATTTTATTTCTCTCCGGGTATTTTAGAAGAATAGTAAATAAAGAAGAAAACAAAAAGTTCGAAACCATCATCGGATGGAATTCTTTGTAATGGTTCTGAAGATATGAATGGTTCATTAAGTTTCATGATTCCGTCTCTGAGACCGATCAGTTTCATCGATTGAAAGATTATTATAAAGAAACTTGGCGATTACCACACAAGCCGAGTATTTAGTTTTCTAGAACTCAATATCTAACCGTATAATGACCATAGGATAACGTTCTATTCTAACTATTACGATCCTGAAATGATAGTCGAATGATCATATCATTCAAAGTAATATTTTACGTAAATGGGTGGAAGGTTTGCTTACCGTTACTAACAGTTTTGATATTTGTTTGGATACAAATATTGCATTAAATAGCATGATTTTGTCTCTTATACTGATATTTTGATCGATTGGAAGTTTATTATATAGAAACTTAGTGATTGCAACAGAAGCCGTGTACGTAATTTTCCAGAACTGAACTTTTAAATATGATGGCAGAATATCAACACGTGACCATATAATTCCGTTCCTATTACGATCCTAAAATGATTTCAGAATGGTCATATTCAATGTAATAGTTTGTGTAAGGGGATAGAAGTTTGCTTATCGTTATTAGCAACCTTGATATTTGTATGAATAAAACTTTTTCATTAAATTGCCCGATTCCGTTTTTCATACTGATTCCTTTGATCGATTGGAAGATTATTATGAAGAAACTTGGTATTTTCAACTGAAGCCTTGTACTTCATTTTCCAAAACTCTTTATCTAAATATGATGGCAAGATATCAATATATGACCAAAAATATTATGATAGAATACCATTCAATTCTAACTACTTCAATCCTGAAATGATATGCAGGATGATTATTGCACTCAAAGTACTATTTTAAGTAAATCGGAAGTTTACTTGTTGTTATTAGCAGTTATACCCCTTGTATGGATACAAATGCCTTACTAAATTCCGTGATTTAGTATCTCAGACTGACTGATCACTTCAATTATTTGGAGTATTTTTTATGAAGAAACTTGATGATCACGGTGATTGCAACAGAATCCGTGTACTGATCTTTCTTGAACCCAGAATTGAACTATGAGGGCATAATATCAAAATTGGATCATTGAATACTATTGCATTAAAACTATATTACCATTCTGAAACAATGGCAGAATGTTGTTATTGGCAGAAGCTCTTTAATCGTGACGAACAATTTTGATATTTGTTTGGATATTAATGGTTCGTTAAGTTCCATGATTCTGTCTCTGAGACCGATCACGCCCATTAATTCAAATATTATTACGAAGAAACTTGGTGATTATCATAGCAACCGAGCATATAGTTATCTAGAATTCAATATCTAACCACATAATGGTTATAAAATACCATTCCATTCTAACTATAATGATCCTGTGAAGTTTTCAGAATAAGTATGGTATTAAAAGTTATATATCAAGTAAATGGATAGAAATTTTGTTAACATTGTTAACAATTTTGATATTCCTTTGAAAAATATTTGACGCTGAAAAATAATTTAGGAATTTTCAAATTATTTTTATAAAGTGTAACTTTTTATGATTTTGTATTTAGTATATATTTATGTGCTGAATAAAGAAACAGCAGTTTATGAAGAATAATTGAAAGTTTTGAAAGATAGATTATATTGATGAATTTTCATTAATATCATAAAATAAACGGAATGCCATTACTGTTACATATAGTTACATTTATAATAACTGTTGTATTACTTTATTAGTATATTTTTATTACTTTTATTTTATTATATTAATTTTATTATATTTATTTTATCATATATGTTTCAATATATTTTACAAATTTTTCTGTAAAAATTTGTTTTTGTCATGTTTTTTCTTCTTATTTAGTTTTTAAACTTGCATTGAATTAGTTTAATGAGAAATTATTGTACGTTACCATATATGATGTAAATCAAACCATAATTAAACTTATTGAAAGATAAAGCCTTATTGTGCAGTTATTGTTGCTTATTCCACGAGGTCGGATGGAAGACCAAGAGGTTGGGTCCAGACCAAGTTCAAAAAATTGTGGATTCTCAAAACAAAATTCTTGTGTGAGAAAAAGCGTCTGAAGTAATCTTTCAAGTGCACTCATATTTCTAATAGAACGTATGGAGCTTAAAGGAAAAAAGAGAACAGATAAAATCTAAAAACGGTGAATAATGGTGTATTAACCCACTGACGGTTCTGCACGTAGAAAGTCGTATTTTAATCTGCAGTCTTCACTGCATAGCAAAACCGGTTTTCCAATGTTAATAGATAGGGGAACTGTGTGAAGGGGAGAAACTTTCTCCCAATTTCGCCCATTTCCTTAACCGCCAGTGGGTTAAAACGGTAAATAATAGTGTATTTACTATTGTGAGAAGCAAAGATTTAATTTAACCAGTGCTGTTTTATTTAAGAAAGTGTGCATATGGTTTCCTGCTATTGCCCTATTTTTCGAAAGTAAAACTATTCCTTATTTGCATTACTTCTTTTCTCCTAACAGATTTACTTATATAATAATATAATTCTGAAAATCATACAATTAATATCCTAGCTACTTAACTCAATCTCTACCGATACATTTTATTTCAACGATTCTAAGTTTGTAGTTGTGAGAAGAAAATCTTCAAAATTCAATATTTGAATGAAAATTTAACAAATAAATTTAACAAATAAATATGATACGAAATAAAAATAAAGTTTTATTTTAAATCATCCACTTCTTCAAAATTAATTATTCATTTAACTATCCATTTCAGGATTATACACTATTATATACCCTCTTTTAAACTCTAACTCAACGAATATGTATTATTTACATTACTCGATTCAAAAATTCTTAATTAATAAAGTGAACTACTATAAATATTTTAACATATTTAATTAAAAAATTTAATTTTTATTACTCGAATCATACCACACTTAAATTTCTTTTTTTTTGTTGTCGTATGCCTGTTTTTAGGCAGAGGGGGTGCAATTGTTCCTGTTTTTCAGTGGCGCCATCTATGGCCAGGAATTCGACTTCTGCCACACTATTCACTCAACCACAAACCCGTTTATAGGGCAGGTCACATTCACACACACAAAAGAGAAAGGACATGGAACACACGGAGAGAAAGAAACATTCATGCCTTGCCCGGGATTCTAACCCAGAACCTTTCTGATGCAAGGACAGTTCCGTGCCCCATACACAGGCCGGTCGGCACTTAAATTTCTTGAAAATAAATATTGCATGTGCACCTCAAGACAAACATAGTGGGTGAAGAAATGAAGATGAATAGGTTCATTTTTTGGCGTATAATTATTATATATGTAATCCTTTATTTAATTTTGTTTTACTTAAAAATAAATTCTCTAGTCTAAAAATATATTATACTCTCTCAGAAAAACTGGTTCGGCATTGAACAACATTATTGATATTTATAATCATTGCATGGTAAAAACTTGTTGTCAACTTAATAAGGGGGAAAAACTGAAGTATATCCTCATGTATCAAGTTTAAAAAGTCCAATTGTAAGGTTGAACTTAGAACTAGGGGAGAGAAGGGCTAGAATGGAAACCTTAAATAGCGTTTTTGTTTATTCGTCAAGTTTCTCTGCGAGAAATCGTAGATCGGTAACATTGATTCACACTTCTCTGTGTGATTCTATAATCGCACTGTAAATACTTTTCAAGTAGAAACTTGTAAAAGAAAGTTTTTAAGGAGCAGAACTAACTTTCGAATTTTCTCTTTACTCCTCTTTTAACATACTTTGTTTTCAGAAATTGAACAAAAGGTGACAATATCTAATAAACTATGTTGTTTTTCACCTACTTTGATATTAATTTGTTCTCCGTACAGTTTTTGTTTACCAGAATCGGCCCTGGACATGGCGCTGGAGATAGTGTGGATATGATCACACTGACCTCTTTAAACTTCAAGGGGAACTATTAAATCGTTACCAATGTTACACATTTGATCCTATTTATTTATTTAATGCGAATGATTTTATACAGTGATATACGTTTGTAATTAATGGTTTAAATCAAAAGTAATTAATTTAGGGCAAAAACTTTAGATTAATCAACTTTTTAATAATTAAAAAAATCTATTCCTTTCTCTCAAATCTCAAGAGAAAAAATAGTTACTTAACTTCCAACGCCATTAATTAGTATATAACTACCAGGGCTGCCTATTAATATACTTTTAAAGCTGATAAGTCACACTTTTTGATTAAATTTAAAAAATCACAATTTTGTAATATTTTCAAAATAATACAGATTGAATGATGTTTTTCAAGGGTATTGATTTGAGTTCAAAATATATTTCTTAGTATAGGGAAATTCTCTATTACAAATGAGAATTTTAACTAAAATGTGTCGATAGTTATTCTACAATAAGGTTTAAATTGATATTGATTTCTTTTTTTTTAGTTAGATATACGATATCTTTCTGAGTTGTAATAAATGCATAATGAGTTAATCTGTTTTTCCACACTATCTCCGTAACTTCTCAACATGAGTCCCTGGTAGATTGGCCCAAAACAACCTATTATATTTCATGGAAAAACTAAACTGCTTTGTAGTACCAGAATGCAGATAAGTGTCCAAATTACTGTTAAAAATATTTATTGAATTCAAATTTATGACAAAAAATTTTTGAACAGATTATGTTAGCATTTTTCTATGTTAAGCATATTTTTGGAAAAATTAAAAATGTACACACTAGCTCCTCTCTCCTCTAGCATAACTCAACATGCTAACGGTGTCCACACTTTACGAAATTTTTCAAATCATTATAAATTTATATATAACTGTCATTGTTTATATAAAACAACAGAAAAACCGAGCAAACATCCCTCTCAAATATTATCCGTACTCCAGTTTCTTGTTTATTTACATTTCGTCATCAAGAATATTTACTTTTACAATAGCAAAAGCCAATTTCTCTTTATAAGAGTACAGATAAAAATCTCGAATATATCAAATTCATTACTCGTCCTTATCTAAAGTCGTATCGAGAAACAAACTAAACTAAATAAATCAACTGTGAGAAAACCTCTCCCATCGTAAGAGCACTTTCTGCAAAACCAGATGATTGGTTCCACCAAATCCAAGACACACGCAAACACACTAAAAGACATTCGGAGCAGCATTGAGATGTCTTGTTAATTTCTGGCAGGTATTTGTCTTAGCCCTGATCCGCAGTTGCCAATAACCTTCTGTAAGGTAAAAGAATAGACGGAGTTGTACCATGTAATTCAAGGAAGGCGGGGTTGCACCAGAGTGACTTTCATTTCGGATAACTGAGTTTCTTCGATATTGTTGTTTGAAGACTTTCGTTAATCTTTTTTTTTTTTTTTTTTTTTTTTTTTAATCAAGAAATAAAAGCATTTTGATCAGTTTTCTTTTAAAATGAAAGGCTTGAAGATGAAATTTCTAAGTTATGTTTTAACATTAAATAGGGTTATCTGCAAAGAATTTGTGAAGAAAAAAAGTTGTATTAACAGCAATTATTTTCTGAAATTGTGTTTTGATGCTTTAAATTACTGCAAAAAGTATAAAGTTGTTGAGCATTAAGAGTTGTCAAATACGTTGCCAAAAGTTTTTAATGTCTCAAAATATCTCGTCCCAAATGTTTTAGTCCTAAAATAATTTTTTTATTACCTTATTGCTCACGTTTTTCAAAACTATTTAACCAGTTATACAATTATATTTTTGTTACATTTTTTAAAAATATTATTCATGATGCTCCCATTTACATTTTAATCATGATACACATTTTTTTTTGTTTTATTTTATTGGTACTATAATTTAGGTTTTTTTTTAAATTAAACATCCGTTCTAAACTATTGTTAAGGGTGAGAATTAATAGTTTGGATAGCCAGGAAAACTGTAGTTGTCGTAGGCACATTGAATATAAAATTATCTGTATTGATTTAAAATGGTTAATTGAAAGCAATTTATTTTAGGAGATCAAAATTATTACATTTTTTATTCTATGTAATAGTGTAAAACACGTATAAAAAGATTTTTTACCACCACCTCTTTCAAGAGTAGTAGGATAAAAGGATAGCAAAATAAGGAACATGGGATGTATTTTTAATACACTATTCGTTTAGCCTTTTACTTATTCAGATTCAAAGTCTAACCCATAGGGATAAACTGTAGGAAAAAAGGAACCTCCGTAAATAACTTTTGATCTTATGATCAGTTTGAAAGGAGGACCTCAAACATGCTAATAACGTAGTGCAGACGATATTTTAAGTTAAGAAATCGGACACAAAAGCATTCTTAACTCTCCGAATAAATGCAACTTTTTTTCAATGATTCGGATTTCTGACCCCTAAAATATATTTCTCATCATCCGGGAAATATGGTCCAATAGTTTGGCCAGGAGAGCCGTTCAAAGTTCAGAATTTTAATATTAAACTATTTTTTGCGTTATTCACCATGTCTCGAGAACTTATAAATCGATTTTTTTTTCTCCACACAATTATAAATTTCTTTATTCTAAGGTAATTCCATGCAAAAAATGACTTTTATAAAATATTTATTATTTCATATTATTTTATTTAATAGTAGTCGGAAAAAAATTGAATTGCAAGGTATACAGTTTTCACGTCGTTTTAAATAATGCAATTTTAAATGGCAAAATGTAGAAGTTAATTAAAATCAGTCATATTGTTCTTGAGAAAGCGAATTTTGAAAATACGACTTTGTGCACGGTATATCCATTAATAGGACAGACAGTATATAATGTAAAACACTACATTTTATCTACAAGCATTATGAGAAATTTTATTTAACTCTAATTAAATTATTATTACAAGACTATATTTTAAAAAAAAACACATTTCCTATTGAAGCGTACTTTTTTTTTAACCCTCATTAGAACACGTGCTTTTACAATAGCAAGCCATAAAAAGAGTTTTTCTGATAGGAAATCGTAAAAGTGTTTAAAAAAAATAAAAGGTGATGAATAATAAAATAAAATAACTAAATTTAACAGTTTTCTTTCTTCAGATTGAAGGACACAAAAGTTGTAAAATCTAACAAGGTACGACTTTTCTCATTTAGAATTCTACGTAATATTAAAAAAAAAAAAGATTGCTGGACCGTTACCTTGTTAACGAATGTCCACCTTATTTTTGTGAGATTCCAATTAGGGAATACTGAATGTAGTTTAGGGAAAGTTTTTATTTGCAATTATTTTGAACACAAAGTGGAATACTTTTTATCAAAAGACTTTTCTTTTTAATTTTTTTATTTTTTTTGAATTCTTTGTAAATAAAACGTGAGTCTTCTTTTTCCTCTTAATGAGAGAAGTAAAACTAAGAAGAAATTATACGCGATTCAATTCTTTTTATGTTTAAAACCGAAATTTCCTTTTTTTTTACATTACATTTTCTTTATGTTTGAAATTCAATAATAAATTTTAAATTGAGAAATGAAATAAAATAGTTTTTTTTCTTCTGAGAACACAATTTTCACAGCTGTTGATTCAGAAATAGATGAAAAATTCAGGGAAGCAAATAGTAAATTATCTCTTTGTACTTTAATTTATTTTTTTATTATTTCTTATAGAAAAATGCATCTTTTTATTAACGCAACATATTTTTTGTACGGCTACTATTTTATTGAAAAACGGTTTTAACACATATCAAAATACCAAATTAGTTATTCTGTTTTAAAGATGTTTCTGTGACTTAATTTAAAAAAGTAACTTTTGATTATGTTTCACAAACACATTATGTTTCATAAATAAAAAGAAGCTTTTCTTTCATAAATAAACACGTTTCAAAGAAGTCTAAATATTGGAAATTTGAGGCACATCAAGAGAAAATTTTTTAAGTAATAAGTATATTTCTATTTAATAAAAATTATATCTTAAAAATTTATTAATAATATCTTGTATTCCTAAAACATGCATTTTTTGTTTTAAAAAAATAAATCTTAATATTTTTAACGTAAACATTTAGATTTACCTCTTTAAAATTTAGACTTAAGGAACTCTATAAATATGCCCATTATCAATAATGATTTTTATTTCATTTTATTCATTAAAATGCGGTTCCTCGAGCCTGGTAGCCAAATTTTATGTTTCATGCTTAAAAAATGTCTTCACAAAAGTTTAAACCATTTAAAAAAAGAATATACATTTTAAAATTTTAAGACGAAATAATCAATCAAAATTCAAAATCTAATTACAGAGTTTTGAGGATTCATTTCTATTAGCGTTTTAAAAAGTTTAAAAAGTTCTGAAGTTTAGAAAGATTTTTTTTTATTATTTTTTAAAATGATTATAAATTCACGTTTGAAACTAAATTTGAAATATATATGAATCATATTTTAAAATTGGTTGCATTTGAAACATATTTTTAAAAAATGAATTAAATTAAAAAACTAAAATTAAAAAATGGTTTGAATTTAAAACAGTTATCTTTATTAGGCTTTGTAGTGCATCATTCACGTTAAAAAAAATACGAGGAATAAATTGGACATCGCAATTTCTGCTACACTCAATGTTCAGTAAGAAAAAAAAGAGGCAAATTTTATCTAATCCAAAAAAAAACAAAATTTTTTATTAATTGAAAGACAAACAGTTGTGTAATTTAATTTTAACAAATTAATTTTAAAAAAATATGTAGATCTAGCTTCCTTTAAAAGAAAATATAAAAAAAATTATTTATTATTGTAACGAATTATTTAGACGTTTGAAAAAAAAACATTATTAATGGAAACAAGAAGAAATTGTAATCTAGAAAATTATTTTTCTCCGCTCTAATTAATTACCACGAATTAAATAATAATAATTGCGTGTTTTATAGAATTTTTATCAATTTAGCAGATACTATCTCAATTTGTTATACTTCCTTTACAATTTCACATCAACAGTTAAACTGAAAATTCTAAATAAAATAATCCAGCATACCGTCTCTAAACAGAAGAACCTTAGAAAACTTTAACTAACAGGAATCAGTTGCTAACAAGATTTTCAACGAAAGAACGGATTTTATTTTCGCTTCTCTTACTTTTAATCCCAAACAATCAAGTTTTTAGAATAGTGAAAGAAAATAACTATCCAATAATTCAGCAAAGGTTTTCTCCTTTTTCATTCCCGGTCGAAGCTCAATTCTTCAAACGATTTAAAAACCTTCTTTTCAAAAAATAAATAAAAATAAATAAATAAAAAAGTTAAGAAAATATCTTCGTTAAGGTAAAAAAGAAAGTTAACAAAGCGCGGAATGGCAACTTGCTATTCTGGCTGACCACTTCACTTCGCTTCGACTGACTAGATAAATCATTAAACATCTACGGGACATTTATTTTTAGCTGTGGTATATAGAATTCCGTAGAAGCGCTTATCAGAGCTTCTGGAACTGGTAAATGAAATAAAATACAAAAAGAAATAGTCAACGGAAAGAATTGTAAAATGAAAAGGAAAAAAAAAGGAAAAGTTAGACATGACCCACTACGATCTTCAAAAGAAATAAGATCTAATAAGAAAGAAAAAAATGAAAAAAAGTTTTAAAAAAATCAATGGCAACTGAAGTTTGGAAGAGTTTGGAAATCATTGCGCCGCCATTTTGATTTGCCTGGACCTCGAAGCTTTTTTTTTTTCCTAGTCTCTTCAACTGTGTGTTTTTCAGTCACTCTAATCTTTTAGGGATTTTTCCCCTTTGCTTTCCCTACTTGGTAGAGAGAAAATCTTTCAAAAAAGAATCCTTAAATGTGACCTCAGTTGTCTGTGGTGATCTTCAAATGTACCTAAAAAAATTATTTCGAAACCTTTTTTTCGTGTGATCTTACTTTTGTGCCGAACATTTTTACGGGAGCATTTGAAAATGGTAGATTTCATTTTTCTTTTACTTGGTAAAAAGCTTTAAGCACAACATTTATCATTTGGTATCTTTAACTTTTCTTGTTGAGGTCTTTATTCAAAATAGAGAAAGGTTCAAGATATTATAAGTCATTGAATGTTTTATAAAATATCTGTGTTACTAAAATGCCTTAGTTTCTTCTGCGCCTTATTGCAATTTTTTGCTTTGCTTCAAGTTTGAGTTTGGAAATTAAGTAATATTATATATATATATATATATATATATATATACTATTCTGATTATAAATGACATATTTAAACACCATAATTTACAGAATAGTAATTCAACGGTGGAAGGACAATCATAAATTTTTATAATTTTAAACAATGAATCCGAGTAGAATTAATTAATTAATGTTAAGATTTACTTTTGGTTATTTTTCATGAGTTTTTAGTAGAAAAAACAATGAGAAAATTCATTTTGAGTCACAAGTAAAATTATTCATTATTTAGAAATTATGATTGCTTAATGCAAATGTTTTAAATATTTTTGAGAATAAAACTTACTAAATTACATGCATTTAACTATATTTTTAGCCACTTTCTTTTTTTTTATTTTATTTTATTTTATAACCGTCGTTGAACAGCCGACCTAACTTAATGGGTTTATGGCTACTAATGTTCAACTCCGTAGCCTTGTAATTTTGAACCCAATCCAGAAGACAAGGGAACTCCTGGATCGAGTATTGGGAGAAACTTGCCTTCGTGGAGGACTTTTTGATGGAGCTAACCCGCATTTGCGTTACATGGAGAGGAAGACCACGAGAACCTCCCACGGTAAGTCTGACGGCAAGGGGACTCTAACCCATGATCCGTCTACCACTGAGGATATTTCACGTCAGCACTGTGGTCAGTGCAAGCCGGATGCGGAATTCGTATCGACTGGGATTCGAACCCGGTTCGCCTCATTGGAAGGCGAACGCTCTATCCCCTGAGCCATCACGGCTCCCACTTTCTTTTTGACATATTTTAATTATCTTAGATATTTTACAATGATTTAGCTAAAATTTTAAATAGTCTTAGACATGAAGTCTGGTAGAGAATATGCAAAAATGTTTCATTAATTTCGAAACAGTTATAAAACTGTTGGATGTTTAAACGTCTAACTTTTTTTTATCCTGTAGTTTTTTCAAATTATTTTTTTTTATTCAGGCGGTATAAGCTAGAGATATGTAAATTTATGTTACAATTATCTTTCTCTAAAATTAGCAATCTGTTTTAATAAACAATTTTCATATGTTAATTTATAAATACTATATTTTACAACGCAAATCTAAACAAAATTAAAATATGTGAAACTGAAGAAATATTTTGTTCCGAAAACATCTACACACTCAATATTTAAATTGCATTCTTAGTTTATATTTTTATCGATTTATAAAATTCATTTACCTTTAGGAATTCTGTATTGAAATTTATTCACGCAGTTCTTTTTTATGCTTTTCAGTTGTTAAAAAATGACCTTTAAATTAATTAAATGAGGCTAATGAAAGAGAAGTACAGCAACCGATGTGTAGCGGTGTTCCAATTTTATCCGCTAAAGGATTCATCTGTATAAACAATAACATAGGAAGCATTTTTTACAATAGTTTGAATTCTAATTTTAGTAGCTTTTTATCGCATGAATGCTTAATTAAATTCTCTATTAATAGTTAAACAAATTATAGCATTTTGAATCACTTGATAGGTATTAAAGGATTAATTAATGTAGATGTTGCTGCAATATCAAAATAGTATGTAAAAGTAAATTTAGATCTTCTCTAACAACCAATAATGTAAGGAATGTAGGGATTAGCTTATTAATTTGAAAGATAATTTGTTGGCATCCCATACAATACTATACCTAAAATATATTTTATTACTAATAGGCTGTACACAAGTTATCATTTATACTATTAAAGAAAAAAAATGTATCTTCATTCTTTTCATTATTAATAGTTAAAGCAAATTTTAACATATTTTAACATACAATTTTGATTACATGGTGACTAAGAAGCATCTACGTTAATTTCTCTTTTGATCTATGCAAAATGATTCAAAATATAAAATTATACTTAAATAAAGTGTCAAAAATAAGCTTTAAAAGCTATGATTTGCTATAAAATATCTTAAGTTACATTTATATAATTGGAGGGACAAAGAAGATTCAAAACATGAATAACACATTATAGAGCTTGTCTCTCACCTTCATAAATTAGTCTAAACTAATTGTTTCGAATTTTTTTTTAATAAATGACATGTTTTCTTTTTTGTATTTTTTAATGTTTTACAGCATATTTTTTAACCCACTGACGGTTCTGCACGTAAAAAAACGTATTTTAACCTGCAGTCTTCTCTGCACTCCAAAACCGGTTTTCCCACGTTATTAGATAGAAAAGTGGTGTATTGGGGAGAAACATTTTCCCAATTTCGCCCATTTGCTAAACCGCCAGTGGGTTTTAAATTTCTTTGGAAGTATCTAATCATTTGTAAGAATGTCTAGTTAGTTAAACGTATTATGATTGTTTCATTTAAGGCTTACTTCTAATGAATAATTAAGAATATGTGGAAATCCGTTTTATTTGTTCGTATATTCGTCACTGAATTAAATTTTTTTTTTATTCTATGGAAAAATAAAGCAACTGTGCATGTCGATTTTCTGCCAAATTGCAACGCTTAAAACTATGGAGAGAAAAAATATGCTATAAACAAACTTGAATTCAAGCTCCTAAAAGCCGTATAATAGGTTTTATACAATCGCCTTGGATATCATAATAAAATTATCACATTTTACCACAATTATCAGAATTTATCGTACATAAAAAAATCATTACCAAAGTGCTTTGGTAAAAATTAACCTGCTTTATGATGTTCCCATTTAGACAAACCACAGTAAATTTTCCCATATTCTAGTAGTTTTTATCATATTTTTTTATATCTCAGTGTAAAAAACTGCTGCAGAAGGTTCTGGAGTTCTCATTCGTATGTACGTTTAGAAAATAATATTAAATATCAAAATTAATTAGGAAAATGATTGCGCAGTGCTTAAAAGAGAGCATACTGCCAACCAGCTTAAACTTTTGGGAAGAAAATTGACACGAAACCAAACCGGTTATCTTTAAAATATTTAAATTATTCTTCCCCCCAAAAAAACTAACGGTTATATATTTTTATTAAAATTGCTAAAAGTAGTTGTGTACCCGACAAAGAAAATTTAATAAAGTTTTGTAAGAGAAATTGTAGAAATAATTTTATCTGACACCCAATTTAAAAGAAAAATAAAAGTTAGTTCTTCTTTGAGAATTTTGAGAAAGATTAAACTCTCATTAATCACGTATAAAACTATTATGCTATCATCCATGGAAAAGTCAAATAGACTCTTTCAATCTTGAAAGAGACGAAAAAGAAAATTCGACAAAATCATTTCTAAATGAAAAAAAAAAAAGGTTTAAGCTAAAAGAAATAAAGTGAACTTCTTGGAAATGATGGATTCAGAATACTCCAAGAGAAACTAGAATGCCAAAATTGTTCAAAAAATATTATTTGTTCTGACATTTTTTTAAAACTACTTATGCAAGAATGTTTAAAAACAAAATGTTGAAATTATTTCATTTATAATAATATAGACCGAAATAATCCTGGATGATTTAAATATTAAATTAAACTTTCATTAGAGAGCCCTTGTTTCAAATCCTGGACAAAGCATGGATGTCATTTCCTTCCCTGTTCTTTTCTTACTGGGAGAGCAACGTTGGCTCACCTAATATAGTGCCTCTAAGAGAGTGGCCAACAAATCTGCCCTACTGATACCTGAATGACGAGTGTCAATCAGATGGGAATTGGAAAAAAATAACTTTCAATTGATAAAAATATATTTTCCCTACTTTCTTACATGAGTTTAACTACGAATATCCATATCCGCACTTCATTTTTATGGAAAATCTATTATTAAGAGCGTAAACTAAAGAAAAGATATCTATATATATATATATATATATATATATATATATATATATATATATATATATATATATATATATAGATAGATAGATAGATAGATAGATAGATAGATAGATAGATAGATAGATAGATAGATAGATAGATAGATAGATAGATAGATAGATAGATAGATAGATATCGTTTCTTATATTATATATATATATAAGTTTAAAATGAAGATAAAACGAAGAAAAATTGCAGACAAATGAAAAAAGGGAAGAAGAAAGTTATTATTAATAATAATAATAGTAATTAAAAAAAATCTTTTAAAAAATTCGGGAAAAAAAAAGATTTTTTGCAAATATAATTGTGTGGGCTGATGAAAAGATTATATCTTTTTATTTTTTTCCCCGAAGTTTTTAAAAGGATTTTTTTTAAAAATTATTATTATTATTATTAATAATAATTTTCTTTTTCCCTTTTTTCATTTGTCTGTAATTTTCTTCGTTTTATCTTCATATTAAACTTATTTTATGAGTTCTATTTACTTGCAGCTTATGCGCAATAAATAATACTTATTGTTTTTCTTAATTTTCATCGTGTTTTTTTGTATTTTTTTATTTTGCTATATATATATATATATATATATATATATATATATATATATATATATATATATATATATATATATATATATATATATATATATATATATATATATATATATATATATATATATATATATATATATATATATATATATATATATATATATATTTACTCCACCGCCTTTTTTTAAAAACGTTTTTAAACTTGTACATTTTTACAAAATATATAGACTAAAACAAAATTTTTCATTTTAAAAAAAAAAAAAAAAATATGTTGCTTTAGGAGCAAAACTAGTTTCAGTTTTGAAATCTCCACATCCATATTTATCAAGATTAATTACTTGTATAAATTCAACAAAAAATTTGTTCCCAAAGTGTAATGTAGCTATCTCTAAAAAGATATTTTTGAAAATTTAAAATGTATGGATTTCTTCTTCTAGATTAATTAATTTATAACTCAGAATTAATATAAAGCATATCGTCAAATAACGTTAAGAAGAAAAGCCGATGGGGAAAAAATATAATGAAACAAATATATGGAAATAGTTTATATTAACTAAACTAACGATACAATTAAAAATTCCGCTTCCTTTATTCAAAAAATGAATTTTATATTCTTTGTTGATACAATATAATATTTATTAATCGCTTTATTTCATCGGCTCAAAATATCAAAAATGTCTTCTGTAAATAGTGAAAATCACTCACGAATCACTTCCCGCTAGTCCTACTCACCTTCTTAATTGTTTAGGAGCTCCCTGGTGGCAGCTGTTGGTTGACCAGGAGAAGAATTTTGATGTTCTAAGGCGACGGGTTATTTTGGACCTGGTGTAGGCTTTCCTACCCCCGGGGAATAACTAGCAACTACAACTAACAAAATTAAAATATTTTTTTCCTAAATAATAACAGTAAAAGTAACAGTCAAAAAATATGAATAACAATTTTAGTTTTTATGTAAGCTAGTTTGTCCTTGGCTCCCATCAATGTAAAGTGAAATGAACATTATTTAATTGCAGATTATAACCTTATAATTTTGTATAAAAAATAGGAAACAAAACACTTATATTGTAGCTATTAATAAATTGCTCTTTTTGTTAAGCTTAAATATCTGAACTACTTCATAATAAGATAAATAAAGAATAGAATACAATCAATTCTACAAAAATATCTAATTTAGAACTCAGAATAAATAAATATAAGGCGTATCGTCAAATAATGTAAAGCAGAAAGCTGATGAAAACCATTTAATATAATAAAGAAAAATACACGGAAATAGTTTAAATTAATTAAAAACTTCCCCCTTTTTAAATGAAAATAAGTTTAAAAATATTTTACTGTCATATAATCCTTGTTATAAACTTTAAAAGGAATTCTAGAAAATGTTTAAAAATTAAAGCAGCTGAATAGTGTAAAGGAGAATCTAATAATCGATAACCGGCTTTAGTTAGTGACATAGTATTTTTTTTCTAGAACTTCATCCGACCATTTTCTTTATACCTCTATCGCGGGGATTTCTTTTGATTTCACTCCGACGATTTTTGAACTTTCTTCTTCTTATTTTTTTTTCCATTCAAACTTTGTAACCAGCGCGACTTAAAAGAAAATAAGTGACGGTTGGGCAAAAAAAGTTTTTTACTTCTCAGAACCACTGATATCTGTTCAGAGATCTGGAAAGTCACTTTCTTTAGCGGAGATATTCTTTGTTTTTGATCTCCGCTAATTTTTCTTTCAAGAACTCCCAGAAACAAATAAAAAAAAAATATACTGAGAAAAACTTCTAAACAGAACAAAAACGGAATGAAAAAAAAAATGCCTCTATCACAGCTTACATTATAAAAAAGTGCATTTGTTTTACTTTTTATTTTCTTTTTGCCGTATTTGCTTCTTGTTTTATTTTGCCTGTGGGTGGTTTAGGAATCCATTGCACTAATGATTCCTGGATGCTATGGAAAAGCGAAATGCTTTTGTTTCGAACGAATTTTACTTTTTATTCATTTAAAATGTATATAAAGTTGGATGTTGTTTGGTCTTTGGAGTGCAACTCATATTCAGAAAGCTACTTTTAAAAATGGCTGCAGGTGTATTCATTCTTACTTAAGTGGTTTTTCATTATTTTTCTCCGGTGTTATGTTCCCCTCTCGCATTCTCGTGGTTTTTGAAGGGAAAAAAATTCCAATACTTTAGAATAAGCATTTTTAATGTTTTAAAAATGGAGTAAGGTTTAATCAACCGAAGCATTGTTTG
The DNA here is from genome assembly GCA_949128135.1 of Parasteatoda lunata. Classification (NCBI taxonomy): domain Eukaryota; kingdom Metazoa; phylum Arthropoda; class Arachnida; order Araneae; family Theridiidae; genus Parasteatoda; species Parasteatoda lunata. The sequence goes on along the minus strand of OX421973.1, from coordinate 59,890,708 downwards.
TTTTGCTCTAAAAGCATTTTTAACTTTGTGGACTGATCAAACCCTTACTGAGTCAATGATTTACATTCAATTGGCTGGAAAAAGTAAAGATGTATTTAAGTTGATTTGAACTGAAATTTGTTAGCTGTAAAAATCTTTGTATTAAAACTGTGGTAGTTTGTGAACATGGGAATTTTTTTTTTCTATAACAAATGTTTTATTAACACAAATTAAGGGTTTAACTGGATCATAATTACATCTCATTTCATGTGCAACTAAAAAATAAAATAAATATTTTACTTGTTTCATTCTTGAATGCTGTGTCTTGAAATAAAAAAAAATAAGAGTTTTTTTTAAACAAAAAATAAGTGTTCTGCTGGATCATAAATAAGCGCTTGGCATCTCAATTCATATGCAAATTATATAAAATAAAATAATTTGAAATTTTATAAAATTCTTATGAGGACGCCATAACACGAGAGAAACTTTTCATCTGAATTTATTTTTTATACCCACAACTAATTTAAAATTTAAAGTATATAAAAAAAGAATTTAGGCGACCCTAAAGTAAGCCACGAAGTTTTAATTGCTGAAAAAAATCTAAAAATATCAAAATGCTTATGAACTATTGTAATAAAACTTCCCAATTGCGTAATCCTAAATCTTATCTCAATTTATTTACTTTTTGTTATTGGTAAATTTCCATTGTAATCATTTAGTTATATTTTTGAAAAACATTGGTCCTTACAAGCAACAATTTATATTTCATAATAGTATCGCGTTATTAAGTTAATTATGTTTTTAAAGCATTTATTAATAAATTTCATTATATACCTTTCTAGATAAATTTTTCAAAATAAATTATTTACTCGAAAATTTCATTCTTTATACCATTTTATTAATGCATCTATAATCTAATATTAGTGCAATATTTACACTTCTTTTTTACATAAAGTAATTTTTATTACTTGTTTTGGTAAAAAAATCGCGAAAAAATTTCAGTTTAAATACAGAATAGTTAAATTGAAGTGTTCAAACTAGCATCAATATATCTTGTATCAAAAACAAAATTGCGTCTATTTATAAAATGCATTACACATCTTACAAACTTCTTCTTCCTTCATAGTTTTGTCTGTTATTTATTATTTTGGTTTTTATTGAGCAATGTAACATTAAAAAAAAAATTTAAATTTTCAACTTATTATTTTTAGAATAACGTTAATATTTTTCTTTACATTTTTGTGTTATATCAGACAAAATAAAAACAGAAGCTGAATAAAAAAAATATTTTTCGTTCTAATCAGAATCTTTTGAAACAAAATGACATCAAAAAGGAAAAATAATAATGACAGGCATCTCGCAAATAATATAAACTTCATTTTCAGTACAAAAGACAACAAACAAAATAATGTACCTTATTTTTCTTTGGTTTTATGGAATAATTTATTCTTAACTTCTGACTTTATGTATTACTATAAAAAAAACTAATTTAAGAACGACAATTTTTGATAGATTTTATAGTTTTTTAATAAGCAAGTCTGGAATTCCATTAATGGGATTAGATTTTGATGTAAGATAATTAAATGTGTGAATGTTGTTAGATGTCAGTGATAAAAAAAATTATTTTACACTGTGGTAAAAACTTTTTAATAAAGTATTTGAGGTACTTAGTTATTTTAATAGAGAAAACGTAAAAAATAACAAGTTTTGAATATTCAGACGATGTTTGTCTTAAGATTCTGTATTCTTAATAAGTACAAGGTATTTAAATTGACAGCTAGCTTAGAGTGTCATCTCCACACTAAGAAAATTTTATACTTTTGCTGAAATACTTTCCATGGAAAATATGACTTTGCGGTCGCTGAAACGTAAGAACGAAAAACATTAGGGAATAATTTAAAATGTAGTTTAATTCATAAAATAAAGTTTTCTGACGTTGGATTTTTAAAAATTTTGAACCAAGAAAAAAATACGTAGTTTATTACGTTTAAAAAATATTTTTATGCAAATAACATAAAAACAAAGCCTTGTTTCAAAAAATTGTCACTTCAAAAGTAACATATAACCTAAGATTTTTTTTTATTTAAGGACAATGATGCACATAAATCTCTGTAAGACTTAGTTAAAATTTTTTGCAACTCCTGGTTTATAACAAGTAAGGATTATAAATTTTTAACGTAATTCGGGAAAATCAATGCTATTCTAACATAGTTGATTTATAAGAACTGTTTTTTTTTCCATGTTAAAGTTTTTATTGTATGTTTATTACCCATGAAACAATTTTATGTTAAATAATTTTAAGGAAGTTAATTTGGTTTCTTTTTATAACAGAAGGATTTATTTATAGTTTTTAACAACCAGTTTTATGCTACAGCCGCATAACCATTATATATTTTGACAGCTGATCTAGCAAGGCTTGCTTGTTAAAACGTTTGATTGATTCTACGCAGTAATTTTTGGTGTTTTTTCTTATTTTTTTTAAAAATTTGTTTTGCTATCGAAAAGGGAAAAAAAATGCTGTTCAAGCAACAACAACAAAAAACTATTCGATGTAATTGGAGAAGATGTATTTTCCGTTCGCAAGTGTCAAAACTGGTTTGCAAAATTTTGATGTGAAAAAATTTCGATTAAGATACACGATGACGCACCACACAAGGTAAAGCTAATGAAGAAGCAATAAAGATATTAATTGACCATCGAATAACGAATCGTGAGTTCGCCAAGATACTGAATTTATCATGAGCATTCATGATCATTTAAAAAGCCTAATGTTTAATCTGAAATCATGTTTTTACGGAAAGAAATTTTGTCGTCGCATTGAAGTCTTTAATTAGAATCCGAATTATCCAAAAAATATCAACTTCAGAGCCGCATCATTACTACTGAGGACAAAAGACGGATTGTGAACAACTACAATTGTCTCTACAATTGTAGTTGGTCTCTACAATTGTTTTTAGAAGGGTAAGCCATTTACATTAAATAAGGAGATCAGCAATCACCAGGATCAGTTTTTTGCGGTAAAGAACAAAAGTTTTATGCGTGTGGAATCATTATACTGCCAGAAAAAAGGCAAAACGTTTTGGACCAGAAAGGATAATAAATGATTCAATAAAATAATTATTCACTATAGGAAAATCATTTAATTTTCATTAAAGAAGAAAATCGAAATCTCTTTCCGAACAACCAATAGAAGATTTATTTAAGCAAACTAATTAAGAGATAATTTTATTTTGAAACAGTGACAAAGCAAACAATGTCTTACTAGTAATTATTTAAGAAGGCTGTAAAATTGCTTTGTAAATATTTTAAATTCATACCTAAGAATTATGAATCTGTAAGGCCTTTTTCGACCAATGACCTTTTTCGATGTACGTTTTTTCAGCATCTGAACAAGATATTGCTTCAGGTTTCTTTCGCTGAATATTTATATATACATGTTTACAATGTGATAAATTCTAATGCATATCTTTACCAAAAAAATTTTTTTTAACATTATGAACTAAGAACTTGTAATTTTTTAAAAAGTTTCATCATTTTTGAACAAAAACTTCTCGTATCACAAAAAGCATGCCAGTTAACACTAAAAGATTATCGCTACATACAACCGATTTAATCTCAAATGTTCAAAAAAATTTGATCTCAAGAGATATCATAAGTAGTTTGTTAGAAAAGATAAATCGAAAAAACGCCATTTTAGCATTATTTATATAAGCCCTACTGACTCCCTTTATGCAATTTAGTAGCAAATAAGATATGTATAAAAGGGGATACCTGCAAGTGAAGTATTTCGGGTATCTTGATTCTGATTGGTTGTTTAAATGTGGCATTTGTTTAGGTTAGAAATTGTTCTATCCATTCTATTCCGAGAAAGCCACGCCCGTCCATTATCAATCCTCTTAAATGACACATTCTATACTCTTTCAAAAAGATTTTTATTCTTACAGTATATATTTATTACTTAACACAAAGACAGGCACGAAGTCATGTACAATATAAACAAACTAATTATTCATCAAAGTTCATCTAGGTAAACTAATTATTTATCTAGGCAAATAAGACAAAAATATATCACTGTTACAATAAAATATTTAAACAAATAATAAATCTAAATTAAGTAAACGAAGTAGACGAGAAAGAAATCCATTTCCAGAAATTTGATGTGTGATACAGGACTGTACTTAATTAACTTCCCATTAATTAACATTCTAACTTATGTGGAGAAACTTAGCTCAATTTAAATACGTCATTTTGCTTATAAACGATCAGCTGATTCTGACGTCATAAGTCACATGTGTGGGTATCAGTGACCTTCTTCTTCTTGAAATGCTAATACCCAATTAACAACATATCACGGAATGTCTTCATTACCTGGTCGGCATAACTTATGAGATGAAAATTCGTAAAAAATAATAAAGCAATTACTATAAATTAATTTCGTCGTCTTGTGCAGAAGCAGCAACTTTTATTCAACCTCTAAGACCTTTAATTAGAAATTTGATAAGGAAAGTTTTAATTTTCAACTTATTAAAAAATGTTTATAAAATGATAATAATTATTTTCATTTTACTTAAAACTGACAACATAAGTATCTAAATCATATATTATCCTTCACCGAGTACAGAATACAGTCAAAACTACAAGAATATGGTAAAGTTTAGAGTGTTTCTCGTTCTATGGAAACACTAAAAATTAAGGTAATTTTTACCAAAACTCTTTGGTGATGACTGATTGGCTGTTGAAGTGTGGCATTTATTTACGTTAACAACTGTCCATTCCATTCTATTTCGTGTAAGCTAAGCCAGCAAGTATCAATTCTTTAAAGTTGCACAGTCGTTGTGACAAAGTAAAGTGAGACATTGTTCTTTCATAAAGATTGTTTCGCAGAGATTTCAATTTTTTCACTATACATATCTAACTTATCACAAACGTTTATGTTCTACTGGCACGAAGCCATGTAGAACATAAACATACATTCTACATTACATAAACATACATTCTGCAGAACATACATTGAAGTTTTTAGGTATACAAAACAAAAATATATGACGGTTACAATAAATAAATGAATACAAATAAAAGACGTAGACGAAAAAGAATTATCTTTCAACGAATTCAAAATGCGATACAGCACAGTACTTAATTAATTTCCCGTTAGTTAACAACCTAACTTATGTGGCGAAACTTGGCTCAACATTAACACGCCGTTTTGCTTATAAACTATCAGCTGACGGCATAGACCGCAAGTGTGGTCTATCACCAAGTGTGGGCATCCTGGATTTTCTACTTCTTGAAATTTTTGAAGAATTTTCAGATTGAGGTTTAAAATTACTTCTTGCATGCACTCTCCAAATTTCAGAAAGATAGAGCAAACGGGTGTGGAGGCGCAAACATACAGACAAACAAAATCTTAATTTTATTAATAAAAATGAAAGTACTAGTTTAAGCATACAAATCTTAAAATGTGTTGTTCCTTCTTACGCCGTTAATTTGTTACTTAAAACCACTAATAAAGCAAACAATATTCCTTTACATTTTTGTAATTTAAGAATCCCGGATATGTAGGCTATTTCCCTAATATTATTATCTATTATTTAAGCTTTTTTTTTGTTTTACATTTATTTTTGCTTTATGCGTTAGTAACGATTTCCAATGCAAAGCAAAAAAAATCTATTTTAATTACTGTCTTCTGATAAATAAAAAAAAATCTCAATAAATGCTATTCATTACCTCACTGTGATAAAATTAATGACGCATAATATGTTTTTTTCATCACTCAAAAAGCGATTTTCGTTCCTTCCTATTACAGTTTTCAGCTAAAAAAATTTAAATGAGAGCAAATGAATAATTTTGTTCCTTTTTCTTCTACTTTTCTTTAAATAAAAATATAACTGTAAGAATTTAATAGAAAAGGATGGGCACGTCAGCTATAATTGAACTTCTGACATTATCTTTTATTTACTAAGGAAAGCTTTTTGAATTTGATATTTTTAGTATTTTTTTTTCTTTTATATTTCTTCATTTGAAGAAAAAAAACAATTTTTTTGTTTGAGTTTGATCATGCATTTTAATCGTAGTTTTAAAAATGAAAAGATGAATATTTCATGTTTATATATACACATAATTGCACAAAAAAAAAATAATAATTTCAAAGGATTTTTAATACAAAAAATAAAAATAAATAAAAATCAATCAATAAATTTAAATAAATAAAAAATAAAAAAAAATAATATTATTTAACCAATTAAAAATTCAAATGCAGAAAAACATATAAGTAGTGAGAAAAAGCGAAAAAAAAAAAGCGGAATTAAGATCAGAAACTCTAATCAGATTCAATTTTCTTTTTTTGCAAGGGAATTTTAAACTTAAATACTAATATAATTGGACAAAATTGACAATTTAAAATGCGCCAACTTTTCGAGACAAAAACAAATAAAAAATTTAGTAAAACTCACTGTAAAAATCTGTCATTTTCCAGCAACCACTTCTCTTTACTACTGGGAAAAGGTGCTTAAAGATTTTTTTTAATAGCTAATTGGAAATTTTTTGGTGCAAATATCTATGCCGAAAATACAAATAAAGATATGATACTATGTTAATCTAAAGGTTTTTAAAAATTTACATTAAAAAAAGAATGAGAAGTAGAATTTTTTTTCTTGAAACAAATTTATGCGACCGGGAATAAATTTAACTTCCAGAATTCATCTTTGTATTCACATTTTTTTCAATAGACAGCGGAAGAAGCACTTAGCTCCAAAATCAAAGAAAAACAAAGGAGAATCACAATCTACTTTTCAAAAATCTTTTAAAGAATGAAAATTACATTAAGACATAACTACATTGATACTTTCACCAGTCAAGTGTCACTATAGAAGATAAAAATTTGCGTACATCAAATCAGTATATATATATATATATAAATATTAGAAAGAAAAAATATATTAATTTTACTTAATATCAATTCTAAGAAAATTAATTACCTAGGCATATTGTTAATATATTATAATTATGACTTGACTTCATTTTAAATAGCAAGTTAATCTGCACTAAGATGAGCCTCAATGCACATTTTGAGTAAATCCAACACAATGTTAATAGCATAGTGCATGCTAATGCAATGTAAATCTTGCTCTTACTATAGTAATCCTAGAAAGTCCGAGAATACTCCGTGGAGCATTTATGATATATTCTGTTATTCAAGCTAAACCATCTGATAAGATTTGACATAGATTTATTTCATCATAATACCTTGCTGCCGTTGATGTGTTTCCAAAGAGCCACACAGAATGTTTTTTGTTTTTTTTAATCATTCTCACGATTTTCATATATTAACAGTTGTTTTATAAATGAAAAGTAGGTCATTGAAAAGATTATTACTCGTGCATTATTCTTATATTTTTAATATTGATGAAACATTATAAATAGTTCATTTTCCTACCTGTAGCCCTTGTTTAAACCAGCTACCCCACTTACATTAAAAGAAGTTTTCTTTTATAACTGGAAATAGTAACTATTTCTTTTAAGTAGTATTGAAGCAACAAGGTCAAAAGGACTTCAAATGAACTCAACAATTCATTAGTTGTTGAAAAAATTGATTCAAAATTTCTATAATCATTCATCAATTGTTTTATTATCAATTTTTTGAAAACTACCAATCGTTGTTGGCTGCTGAAATGAAACATGCTACGGTTTACTCTGTATTTGATGTAATTAGTTACCCCTTCAGGTAACTAATCACATAAAATTTTAGTTACATCATACAGAGTATCGTTTCTCTATATGAATCACGAATACAAGTATTTTTTCATGTATTCTTTATTTATGCATGATTTTATTAGGGGAAAACTTATAAAAATTGTAAGCAATAGGAATTATATTGATAAATAAGGTGACCCCTTGAATCATATTATTAATTCGTAGTTTATACCTGCAGCTAATTCATTACCTATTGATAAGAAAAACTCGCATTCAATCTGCCGTTATACTGCCTATGTATTTTTGCTTCGATAGCATTTTATTATATTTTGGAATTTGCAATTAAACGTAAATATGATTTACGAAATTCATTCCTTACAAGTTTCTTGTAATTTCTAAATAATTAATGATTAAATAAGAAGACACATTTAAAAAAAACGAGTCTTCTATTATTTGTGAAAAAAATAGTAGCAAATTTTAGTGCAAGTCATGAGTCATAACTGTAAAGATTTGATAAAATTATAATCATGAGGAAATATTAATGAGATTCATTACTAAGTGAGTCATTACAAAGTTATATCTAAAAAAAAATCAACTACGACTACTTTGAATTTTACTACTATTTGTTGAAAAATTAAGGGTTGAATCTGAAGTATATTCCACCGTTCAAAAAATGTATGACAAAAATATTTTTGTTTTTACACTAAAGGATTTAGTATGTATTTATAGCTTAAATTTTATATTAATAGTCCTATAATTAATATAATATAATAAATGTTGTTGTTGTTGTTATCACAGGCAATTAAGTCAAGGAGTATGATTATTCTTGTCTTCCAGTGGCGCAATCTTTAACTGAGAATTCGACTTCTGCCACGCCCATATGTCACACCCGTTTATAGGGCAAAACCCGTTCATACATCCATTAATTCATGCACAGATCGTAATTTTGACCTGATCCAGACAACGATCAATCACCGATGGTATTGATGACTCCCAGTGGTATTGATTTATTATGGTAGCACGGAGGACTGTGTGACCTGATAGATATAACTTGCACCATTTTCCATTTATTAGACGGGGATCCTTCGGTCCGCGGGGATCAAACCCTGACCTCTTGGACATAGGTCCAATGCCTTACCGAACCCGCTATCCCGTCCAATGTAATAAGTAATATAATATTATAAATAATGTAACATAATATATAATATAATATAATAAATAATAAAATATAATAAATAATATAATATAATAAATAATATAATATAATAAATAATATTATATAATTAAGAGTCCATTGCGTCGTATTAATTTTATTACAATTCCATGAACCATAAAAACCGACATCCAGTTGCCATTTTTTGTAAAATAAACAGGCTCGTAGTTATAAAGTTTATAAACATTTTAAAAAATGACTTGTTTTGCTTAACTTTAAAAGATAAAATACTTTGTAACTTATAAAGTTTTCCTTGTTCTACACATTACTTTTAGTTTTTTCTTTCGATAAATTAGATCTTTTAAATTAATAATGCGAATTAATTTGCAGAACCACAAGAACGACACACAGTATTATCTGGTGGAAAGCTTTCCCTTCCCTGTGATATAATTTCACCAAGTGATGGAGATGAAGTGTATCTAGTTCTATGGTACAAAGGTGATATTGCGACACCAATCTACAGCTTCGATGCCAGGAGAGGTCACGTGGGGCAAGCGAGGCATTCGTCCAAAGATTTCTTAACTGGTAGAGCCTATTTCAACACCGTACCTCGACCAGCTGTTCTGGAAATTTCCGGGATAAGCCCAGAAGATGAAGGCGAATATAGATGTAGAGTAGATTTCAGGAAAGCCCAAACACGGAATTATCAGATTGCAGTCAAAGTTTTAAGTGAGTATGGTTTAAATATTTTAATATCATTCATATTATAAATCTGGCAATGCATATTAAATAACTAAGCAAGGGAACTGACAATTACTTTATTATGATAACGGGGAATTTTTGAAAATGAATCAAGCAACTATAAAAGATAATCGAACGCATTTGAAATATAACATTTAACAGACTCTTGGTTAAAAATATTTTTTATATGAGCTAAGTTGACAGTTTATCTAATATTCTTTAAAACATATACATTATCATAGTATAAAAACAACAAAAGAGTATAATAATAATACTAATACTAATTATTATTATTATTTTGATATTCTGTTAAGAATGGATGGAATGCAGTTGAAATAAAACGTAATTTGTTTTTGTTATTTATTTTTTCGAAACCTAAAGTTGAAATATTTATGACGAATATTCCATTATATTCCATTCCACGAATATTCCATTATAATATTTTTTTTTTTTTTTTTTTTTTTTTTGAGCCAGAATAATTTAATGAACTTTTTTATTTTTAGCTGAAAACTGCAATATTTATGTAGTTTTCAACCAATGCTGCATAATTAAATACATAAAACCTTGTTTGATTGTTAGGGAAAACAGAAAGTAGTTAAAAAATCGAATATTCGAAATGCCTGTAAGTTAAAATAATTATTGATTTTTTATATTCCACCTTTTTGAGTGTTGCTTTATTATACTTTGATAGCGTTTATGTGTTTTCCTTATTAAAGTATTAATTTGCGGCTCTTAATCAGTACACTTTTAGATTTGATTTTGGTTAAAATTTTTGAAAATATATATTAAAAGCAGTAATTAGGGGAGTGCAGGAAATATGCTGGCATTTTTAACTACAGAAAAATAGGTGTATATTTGAAAAAAAAAAAAAAAAAAACAATTCAGATACAGATTTCAAAATTATATTAGACCACACTTATAATTAACTAAGCTATTTAACTTCTGAGGTTTAACGAAAATAATTTTGTTAATGATTTAATTAAATTTAATTATAAATTTAAATAAATGAATCAATAATTTAATGTATAAATTTAAATAAATTTTATTTATAAATATTTTAATTAAACTGGTAGTGTTATCAGTACGACCTTTTATTTTGTGATGTAATGCTCTTAAAATTCAATGTATACTATGCAAGAAAAGGCTGTGTAAAAGCGACTTCTCATATCCCATATTTTGAAAGTCAAGAAGTTAAATCTCTCAAATAAAGGTGTGTTAATTCAGGAAAAATATATATTTTTGTTATTAATTTCGTGAAGCAGTTTAAGAGATAAATATATTTTTAGAATACTAGTATGGAATCGGTCAAATAATTCAAGAAAGCAAAAGTTAAAAATACGAAATTTTTAAATTTCTCGACAACTACTTAGAAAATTTCGTTCAAATTCTATAAGTTTCTATTTCTACAAATTCTTCATTTAAAAGTAGTAAAAATTAGTATACTCCGCAATTCAAAACTTTTTCAAGTAGTAATAACTGAAATTGTAAAAAAATATTAGTCTAACTTTTTTATTTTTCTTAATTTTTTTTCTTCAAATAAATATGATTAACAACTTGTTTTGATTCGCTTAAAAGTTTGCTTGATTCACTCTGAAAACTAAACGTATTCTAGTAATATGGAGAAAAATACAAAAAACGATATAACATTAATGGATCAATCCTTAAAAGCTCTCTCAACAAACTAGTAGATTTCATTTTCCCCCTTATTTTGTGATTTAAAAATCTAAATCCGTTGGATAAAAGGTCGGTTAATTCAGGAAAAATATGTGTTTTCAACCGAATTTTTTACATAATATATCGCTTTCACTATTTACTTAGCAGATTTATTTACAAATTAATTAGATTCGATTTTAGTAACATTGAGTAAAATCATTCATCTTAGTACATCAAGATCGAAACACTCTATCAACAGTAATTATGAAATGCTTTTTTTAATTTCGAGCTTTATACAGAGAGAGTAAGCATAGCAATATTTTTTATACCACTGAACACACGATTGACATTCGTCATTCAGATATTAGTAGTGTCGATTTGTTTGCCTCTCTTTTAGGGGCACCACATTAGGTGGAATAACGTTGCCCACCTAAAATGTGGGCAACGTTAGGGCAGACAGTACAGAGATAGATAGTAATGGCAGATAGTAAAGTTTATTACTTAAAAAAGTTTATTTCAAAACAACCTTTTTTATTTCGCATTTTTTTCCTCCTACTCTCACGGGCGAAAGCAAATGATGAGATTTCTTCCAAAATATTTTACCATAGATCATTCAGCCCAAGAAAATTTAGCCTCAGTTTGCAAAAGCAATTGTATCTTCAAAAATAATACACGAAGAAGCAAAAGCACAATAATACAATTTATGCTTCAGTTTTTTTTTCGACATTTATAATATAAGCAATAAAATTAGTTCTAGTGATATGAATATTATTAAAAATACTGCATCGAATCTAATATTATCATTTGAAATTTATATATGTCTCAGTGACACATCAAAGGGTTGCAAACTATTTTTTTATAGTAGGAATAAACCAATTTCGTAAACAAAATTATCTTAAGTTTATAAAAACTTCTTTCAAAGACATTTTTATTAATATCTTTCAACGAAAACTTAAATTAAATATTGATTTAAGAATAAAATGAAAAACTGTTAGCAACATATACTTTCCATTTGATATTCAGAAGCGGTTTACTTCACATTTATATTAATATGTTTCAACTTCGTTGTTTTAGTGATTTTTATATTTTAATTTTAAAAACGATATTAACTTATGAATAATTTCGAAATTTTGACTCAGTAAACAATAAAAGGTTTAAAGTGTTAGAATATATAAGATGTTCATTTAATGTGTTGATTACTGCTAATATTTTGAATTTTAAAGTATATATATTCTTTGCATTAAGTTAAATTACGAGTTTATTCACATTAAAGCAATAAGTTTATCTTATTCATCCATTTTATCAATTTATTAAATTATCCACTATTAATCTTATTAATCCAGTTAGTTTTTATCAATTACTAATCCTCCTTCATCGATTAACTTACATTCTATTAAATTTTCAATTAATTTAAAATATTATAATCTTATATTATTTTCATGCAAATGAAAAATATTTGACACTTTATACACACATACACTAACACACACACACACATATATATATATATATATATATATATATATATATATATATATATATATTGTATACCTTACATTTAATTCTTCGTTAATCATTTTTAATTTAGTAATGTAAGTAACTTAAATATTTAAAATCATATCTCAACGAGTATTTTTACCTGGGTATCATTCGGAGAAAATAAAGTATGGACAAAATGAGCAGTATATGGTAAATTTTAGCGTGTTTTTGTATCTATGAGAACACCAAGGAGCTCGATATATTTATATATTTATTTATCGAAGCATTTTGGTGATGATTTTGGTAACATTAACAATGTAATACGGTTTTATAATATGTGATAAAATTTGTTACATGTGGTTAAATTTCGTAATTTTATCATGATATCTTTGAGCATATAATAAAAACCATCTGTTAGGTTAAGTTTACCTTTAAGTTATGTAATTTTTGCTAATTGTGTGGTAATAAGAAGTATAATTTTTTAAACAGAATTTTCGGAAAACCACTGTTAACAAATAGGCTTTCAAATGAGTTACCTTAAATACCGTATAGTTTTGTTTTTACTACCTGAAGTATGAATTTTTTTTTACCAAAAATGTCACTACCATACAGTACGGCAATTTTACTAGAATTTTTTTTCTCTCAGTAAGATTTGATGATTCATGCAATAGTTTTAGAAATTTTACGAAAAACGCCATTAGAAATCGAATCAATAGAAAAATTCAACCTACATTTACCAGACTACGACTGACCCCATGTTTTAGTTGCAAAAATTCAAATCCATAAATTAAATTCTTATGCTAAGGAAATATGGTTTCTTTATGATTATGAAATTTGAGGAATTCCTTGTACTAGATTCAGTATTTTAAGTCGCTAAAATTCTAATGAAGATGTTAAAATCTGATCTTTAGTTCAAAAATTATTCTGCTGTGATGCACTCTACATGAAATCTAATTTACTTATTAATGAATAATTTCTTAATGAATCTTATCTATAATGAATCTTTTCTTGAGTTAAATGAATTGCACAGAATTTTCCCCGTCTCACATACTATTAATAATTTTTTTTTTGATAATTTTAGCAACACATATCAGACATATCGTACTTCGGTATGAATTATAGAAAATATTTTGCGTGAATTGTTTTCCCTTAAAATGTTAGCACATTTCTTATAAGTACTCATATATCTTTTACTTTTTACGCTCTAAGTATCAGATTGATCTATCTTTTTCGCAATCTTACTGCGGCTTTATGCAGCTTATGCGTCTACAAATAAAGTAGCAGCTATCAAATTCCTTACCGCAAACTGTATCTTCTTGTTTTTCGTGTATCATGTACACGAGTCTCATGTGGCCTCTTCTGACCAGAATAAAGATAAAACAGCAACAGAGTATGTGCGGGGCCTCAGCTGCCGTAAAATAGTTCTCGAATGAGCTTTTTTCTCTTACAAAAACAGCACGTAACTGCATTTTTATTCGGTTTTATTTCGGTCGACAAGTTCGAAAAAAGTTATGTGTCAAAAAACTTCTAGCAATTCTTTTATTTTTCATCATATTTGCTCAAGTTTTGCAATGGGAATACATAAAAAATTGTATCTTTTCAAAAGAAACCAATGCTAAGTATAGATTTTTTATTTATTTATTTATTTATTTATTTTTTTGCAGATGGTTATCCTTTTAAACTTTAAATTTTGAAGCCTCTTTACACAAAGGAAAAACTCTGGTAAAATTACCGTACCGTATGGTAACTGCATTTCTGGTAAAAAAAACAATGATTCTGGTGAATAAAACCAAACTATATGGTATTCAAATCATTAAACTAAAGCAATTTTTCCGTTCATATGGTAACGGCTTTCCGGAAATTCTGGTTTTCAAAATTATAGTTCATATTACCATATAATTATAAAAAATTACAAAACTGAAATGGAAGCTTAACAAAATAATGCCATGTTTTAAGGTATTTTGATGCAATTACCAAATATTACCAAATTGTTCAGCAGAATATAAAATCATCTTTTATCGTTAATTTTACCAAAATTATTAAAGAAGTGTTTAATTAAAAATTACCGAGTTTTTTGGTGTTCCCATAGAACCAAAAACACGCCACATTTTACCTTATTCTAGTAGTTTTGACCACACTTTTTCAGAGAACTTTCTTTTTAACCATTCCTGAATTCACTGAGTATATATACCAACTATCATGCTGAATTTTCATGGTTAGACAATTCGATTTTTTATAGAGTGTTAAGAAAAAATTCATTTCGATGTCTGAACGACACTTCATTTAGATGTTTGATGCAATAAATTTCAGTTGCGCAAAACAAGAATTTTTATCGTAAAATAAAAATCATAATCTCGAATCGTAAAACAAGATGTATACATTGTTATAAAGTTTCACTTTTTTAATTTTAAATAAAAACTGCAATTAGTTTATTGTAGCTTTTTCATATAGTAAGACTAAATTTTGTATATTTAAACACATAAATATAAATAACTATAAATTTAATTATGCTTAATGAGAATTATATTACTATTACTAGTATATATTTACTTCTTTTAATTTTCTAGTTCCTCCTGGTAAACCAGAAATAAAAGATGAGCTAGGAAAATCACTTCAAGGTGTTATACGTTCATACAATGAAGGTGATACGTTGTACCTGATATGTGAAAGTAAAGGAGGTAAAAAATATCTGTTTACCATTTTTACCAGCATTAATGCATGTACGATCATACAAACACGATTTCCATTTTTAAAGATATATTTCATATTTTTTTGCAATTTAAACATTTTTATTCTTAGTTGTTATGTCAGCTGTGTTTTCTCACAGTAATCAGTTTTGTTTGCGACGAAATGTAAAATTTTACGAACTTCTTAAAATTTTTATATAATTAGACACTCCTTAAATCTCATGGAACACTTAACGGAAGTGTCTAAACAATAGTGTATTTACCGTCAGATTTTATAAAGTGTGTGAGATCCTGTTAATAAGCCATGACATTAACTACGACAGATTTGATACTAGTCTACAGTACCCTTCCAAATTATTAGGGACACTTTAAATTTCTAAAAAATTGTCATTTTTCAAAGTGTCATAACTTTTTCAAAAATGAATCAACTTACGATTTATTTTGACCGAGATATGAGATTTTGAAAATTTTTTGTAATTTATAGTGAAAACGAAATTATTGTGAATTCGAAAATTATTTAGTATTTAGTATCATTTTTTTGCAACTTTCTTATTCGAATAAATTAAGCTTTTTTATTTAAAACATGATTGCAAACGAGAACATTATTTGTAAATTTGCAATAACAATTTTAAAAAACGACACAAGAAATTTTTAAAAAATTTAACTTTATTATAAAATTCAAAAACTTTTTTACAAAAACAAGTATAATTTTAAAAAAATCTTAATATTTTGTTACATCTCCTTTTGCTTGTATAACTGCGTTTATTCTTCGCGGCATACTTTCAATACAAGCTTTTGCTTTTGCAATAATATCTATACTAAATATATACTAAATAATTTTCACATTCATAATAATTTCGTTTTCACTATAAATGACAAAAACTTTCAAAATCTCATATCTCGGTCAAAAAAAATCGTAAAGTCATTTACTTTAGCGCGTTTAAAAGTTAATGACTTGTACTTTAATGGGTAAATAAAAATTTTTATGCAAAATTTTTTTTTACAAAGAAGCAACCTGTCAGACTTGACATTTTTTTAAAAAAAAATTGCTTTGTTCAAATGCGCAAATTTTTGCAAAAAACTGAGATAAATTAAATTAGTAATTTTTAGGTGAAAGTAAAAGACCTGAACATGATATCCTGAAACTTTTATCAAAATTGATTCATTTTTGAAAAAGTTACGACACTTTGAAAAATGACAATTTTTTAGAAATTTTAAGTGTCCCTAATAATTTGGAAGGGTACTGTAATTTGGCTAGTTTTGTGTGTTTTGTACTCCTGCGCCTGCTCGTAGATAACTGGATTCTGGGACAAATTATTGCGAATTATTAATTAGTCCATCGTATCAAAAACCTGATATACACTGTGATCAGTAGCTAATAAACCATGCAGCAATGAAAAAGATTTTTTATCAAAACAAATAAAACAAGTGATACAAAAAAAGAAATTCAAAAATATTCTCTTGCGTTTGTTTCTTTTTTAATTAAAGGTGCAATTTCTATATGGATGCTGTAGAGGCGGTGATCATCATTCCAATTTTTCAGTTATAGTTCAGGTAGCATCATTGTAGTATTGAACATACATTTTGGCCGTTACAGATACATCTTAATTTGGATGCAATATAGTGATAATTATCTCGGAGAAATGAATAAAATAGTTTAAAAAAATTTATTTATTAAGTAAATATTAGATTAAAAATAACCATATTCAAAACATAAAAATAAAGAAAAAACCCTTAAAGGGATTAAGAAAAATCCTTCTCTCCGAATCGAGAATTTCTGTTAAGATTGAAATTCAACGGTTTGGACTGGACGAAAAGAGCACCCCCAGTCGCCAAAAATTGGAAATATAAGTGAATGAATTTTTCCCAAGGGACAGTTAGGAGCATGGGAAGAGATCACAGGTTGGTGAATTATCGAAAGATAACATAGCCAAAAATAAAGCCAACCCCCATATTCAATATTGGATTTGAAAATGATTTGGCTAACACGAATCGCCAAAAAGACTGTGTGAATTAGTATTACCATGTAACTGAAACTATTTTGTGGTAAAAAGGAAGAATAAAGAGTTATAAATAAATTTTTGTTTCAGATAAGTTTGTTTTGGTCGGGATAGTGAATTAATGAGTCTTATATTAGTATTGAACTAAAAGGTTAGCCGTTACGTTGATCGTTAAGAAGGGAATAAAATATTTTATATTCGCTTCTTATAAATTTTAATAGAAATTAAGTAATTGGTTTGTTAATTAAACTTTGAGTTAAGAATGATTAAAAAAACAAGTTTAAGAAATTTAAAAAAAAATTACAAGCTAGGTGATATGTTATGCCTATTTTGGCACCACAAATGCAAATATAACATGAGTAAAAATTAGAAAACAAAAGCATTCTTTTTTTTTTATCCATATTACATTTATCTGTAGAAATAGAAGTTTGAATTTGTTAGAAATCAAAAATCTTCTCGATCATCACTGATACCGTTGCACTTTCAGAAATAAAACTCTCACTTTTTACTATTCTGCAATCGTTGAGCTGTATTTTATAAAATTTAAGAATCATTTTGCCACAAAATCAAGTGATTTGTGATGAAACGCGAACTCTTAAATATATGACGAAAATGCTTCCTTAACTTCAAACCCCATCACACTGCATTGTGAGAGATTGTTAACTAGGATGAAGACTATTCGATCGAAACTAGAATGACGACATAAGCCGATCGAATGTAATTTGGACAAGGAGTTAGTCTCATACCAGGAGGATATCGAGATCGAATCCCGTATCAGGCAAAGCTGTCATTTATCTTTGCGTTCTGTCTGTCCGTGTGTTATTGGAGTGGCTTGATTTACCATTAAGTTGCCTTTGAAAAAGTAATCAACAATGCCACCCTTACTTTTTTTTAAAAAAAAAAGTAGAATGACAAAAGATTTGTTTACCTTTGACGAAATCCATTTCATTGAAGAAGAGGCGATAATCCTTTCGTCATTTTGACAAAATGTTCTCTCGGATCACATGCCGGGAATTGGTTTTGTCAAAAACAAAAAATTCATGAGATTTGAGTACATTTATTTTTTAAAGTGTGTTTATGGACAAAATTGTTAAATGAATATAAATGGTAGACTCAGGATATAAAAACACTTCTGCTCAAATATTTTTAAAAAGGTGACGGGATGCACTAAGAATTGGCACTAGATGCATCTATTTTATGATGTTAAACCGAGAATGTTTGCTTAAGACCTTGCATTCATCATTAAAAAATAAAGTATGCTTTAAACTTTTCTTTCATGTAGAACTCTAACTCTTCAGGAAATGCTTTCTAATTAATAAGTTAATATACAATACTATAAAAAGCAAATTATGAGAGCAATTATTTTAAACTTTTATTATTAAGGAATAATTCTTTTATATTTTAAAGAGACAAGAACAGTTTTATATAAAAATTCCTTCTTCTTAAACTGAAATTTTTCCATGCAAAAAAAAATTTTCATTTTCAAAAATTTTTTTTCAAAGCCATTATTTTCATTACGGCAAGTAAAGCAGTGTTTATCGCAAACTTGTTAATGTAAAGTAAAAATTTTAAACACGCTACCGAACCTTTTATAATGTGACTATTTATAAATAATTAATATGGTTCTTAAATTTAAAATATCCTCGATGAAAAGTTATGAAGTCTCTACCAACAAAACAACATGAATTATTATACAAATACATTAATGCAATTAATTATTAGAAGCCAAATCTATTTGTGTTAGAGATTAATTATTTTTAAATATTGATTTTACGAATTAAACATTTAAATTGAAGTACATTAGTATCGAGTGTATTAAGGAATTACAAATTCTAAACATTCCGTTGCGTATGTATTTAAATATTTAGATCTGATTGATTTTGTGTTGATATCATAATTGATTGTCACTATATGTTTCATCATAATTATTTCTATTTGATCACGCTAGTTTGGATTACCTTTATTCTCTTTTGCTATAAATCTATAATGACATTCCCTCAGGGGGATGACTATCCCATTGGTAAACTCTAAATTAGTTGCAATTCATGAAGTTAATGGCGAATCTTTGTGACTTGTAATAAAAGCTTCCCGAGGCAGTAAAGTGAATAAATTTAAATGAATAAAACGTTTATAAAACAGTTTAGGTAATGTAAAATTTAAAATAGTTAGAATAGTTTTTTTTTATACAAATTTTAATTGTTCACATTTTGACTCACCATGACACAAAGAGAACCATACGCAAATATTTTTTTATTTATTAACGTTATAACCAACAGTATACTTTTTTTTAAATATTGAATTAGTGGAATGAAGAATTTTCATTGTTTTATCATAAATAATCTTAAATTAGGTTTTGTGTACGACATTTAAATTTGTCGTTCTTGTATCTCGTTATGAATTTGTTTTCGGTGTACATACATGAGCTGAAAACGAATAAAATAAGCCGAAGTATGGCTTAATTCAAGATAAAAACTTAAAAGAACTACTATAAAATGGTTATTAAGAAAACATATTTCTTTATTAAAGAATTCAATTATTATATTTTGATTTGAAAAGCACGATAGGAAATACCATGACGTACTAATATTTGGACTCCAATATTTGTACGACTAGGGAAATACTAATAAGATATTTTATGAATGCTTGTTCTTTTAATAATTTGTTCAGTATAATGTCATGAGAAATATTATATTTTCTTTTTAAACAAATCCATTCCTATTTCATTGGCATTTTACTTGGAATAATTTCCCTTAGGATTTAGAAAGATTATTTAAATTCTAAATTAAAATAAGTAATGTAACTAAAATACTAACTCTCGGAAACAATTTAACTGTTCCACTGAACCCATTGGTTGCGCAGAACTTCGTCATTACACAAAAATCACAGACATCGGTTCTTAAGGAGTTAGTTATATACAATTAACTCACTATTATTAAAATAATTACCTGATTTTTTTTAACTTGGTAGACATTTGAAGAATTTTGTTGACAGCAGAAAAAAGGTAAAAACTTTACAATTTTTAAATAAGAAAGATATGACTTGCTTTGACACGGAGAAAAATTTCTCGTAAAATTACCGTACTGTATAGTAATGATATTACAATAAAAAAAATATAATTCTGCTAAATAAAGTCAAAATATAAATTTTTCAAACCATTCATTTGGTACTTTTTCCGTTCATATGGTAATTGTTTACCGGAAATTCTGTTTTTTTAAATTATAGCTTTTACTGCTACACATTCAGAAAAAGTACAAAACTGAAGAATAAATTTAACCGAATAAATGGTTTTCATGCATGCTTTATGGTATAATGCTAAATTTACAAAATTTTACCGCATTTACTAAATTTTATCACAAATTATATAGCCATAATGTGTTATTGATAATTCCAAAATAACTATCACAACGCTTCGGTAAAAATTACTGAGACTTTAGGTGATATAGAGCCAGAAATGCAGTAAATTTTACCTTTTTCTTGTAGTTTGGACCATGCCTTTTACTCAATGTACAAAAACTTGACCTTGTGGAAGATTCTATAGAGATCCAAAAAAAAAAAAAAGTTCATGTAGTAGTACCATTATTATAATAATTCCCGGATACTTTTTTTCTTGCTTTCGAAAATTTTAGAGAAAGCATAAAGCATATTCGCAGGCATAATTCTATAGAGATTATTTTATAAACAACAAAGAGCCACATGAAGTTAAATAGTTTTCTTTTAATTTTTTCCTAAAATTTTTTTAATATTTATAAATTGTTTAAAACATAAAAATCTAGAAGGGCAACGTTTTAAAGATAAATTACTATTTTACAAATTACTCAATTTGTAAAATAGTATTATTCAATTTGTTTTTTAATAGATTGGACAAACAAATTAAGCCTTCATATGTTTACATAATCTGATTAAAATGTATTTCTTTATTTCTCTCTAAGTATATGTTTTTTTTTTATTGTAGGAAAACCTACACCAATATTGACTTGGTGGAGGGGCCCACTTCTCATAGACGATACATTCGAAATTACATCTACACATATCGTTAGAAATGAGTTACAAATAGACAGCTTGTCGAGGAAAGACCTAATGGCAGAATTCACGTGCCAAGCTTCAAACAACAACGTATCATCCCCAATAAAAAGTTCAATTTCTGTGGATTTGAATTGTAAGTTGATTTCGTTTACATTAATAAGCATGATAATAGATATTTTTTACATAATGAAAAATAATAAATAGTTTGTTCAGATTATGTTTTAATAAAATAAGTATGCTGTTTTTTGCAAAATCAAACATCCTTTTGAACAAAAAGTCTTTTTCTGCAAATATTAAGAATTTTCAAAATGATTTTGCTCTTTACCGTCTTGTTCTAAATCATCGAAATCATATTTGACAAAGCTTAACATATTACCTACCAGCCCCCGTTCAAAATTGATAGCCAAGCCATACATGATCGGTATACAGGAATTAATACATTAAACTCATTATAGCCGTTGAATATAATATTAACTAATATTTACGAGTTACTATAGATTACATGGAATAGTAATATAGTTAATGACTGGAAATTCTATGTAAACCGATTACGTATAAATAGGAAATGGTTGTCAATTCATTTAAAACGCTTGAAACATTTTTATTTTATTTTATCCTAAATAACAACGTATTGCTAATTATTTTTGATACTTTACTAGGGGCAGCAGTTAATATCCAGGGTTTATCTAATGTTTCAGAAATAACATATATCTCAAATATTTACCAAAGTACTCTTAATTTCTGCTTGAACATTAAAATTTAAAAATTTCGAAATGAATTTTCAAAATGCGGTTTTGAAATGCTCTTCAGTTCTGATTTTATAGTTTTCTTCACATATGATACGTATTCAATATGTCCAGTCTTCAATGCTTGTTATTTTCAGATTTTGTTTTTTTAAGTTGGAGGAACAAAGGAAACTTTTCAGATTACAGTTCAGGCTAAATCTCGTTTTCGAGCAAAAATTCGTTTAGAAGGATTCTATTTTTAATGGAATGTTATCTAGTTTTTATATGCGGTACCCAGTCACTTATCACGTTACTTAAGAAATGGGTTTTAGCAGCTATTTTAAATTTATTACTATAATGAAATTATTACTATTATAAATCTATTACTACTATAAATCTATTACTATTATAGACGCTGTTTTAATCTATTATTACTTAATACACTAAATTTTCTGAAAGTATTTTAAAACAATTCTTCTGGAATGCTCTTCAATTCTTATTTAACCGTTTTATTTAATTATTATTCTCTTTAATTTTTATTTAGCTTTGAGAATAGGAAAATTTTCTTAGAGATAAACTCTTGCTTGGTTTCGAAAAAGAATTCATAGCTAGAATTTGTTACAAAATGGCTGCAAACTTTTTTGTGCACAATAGTGCTTAGTCAGTTATATATTACGTCACTGTGAAAAAAAAATTTTAGCTTGGCAAGAGGCTCTAGAGATGAATCTATCTCTATACTCTAACTTAGTCTTTAAAAACTTTTTCTTCCCTTTTTCAAAAACCGATAAAAAAATTCTAAAAAGGGCAGAGTTTAAAAAGTTTTCTAAAAGGGAATTTTTAAGTTGTGCAATACTAAGTATAAACGTACTGTATGGTATACGAAGATACCTCAAAAATATTCAATGTTTATTATGTTCACATAATATTTTCTACTGTTATGATATCGGTTCTCTAATTTCCCCTGATAAAATTAAACCAATTAGTCGTAAAAATTTTGCTTATAAATGATTAGTGATGAAATGAATAGAAATGAGACTCCACTTTAAACTATAATGATCTTTCAGCTAGGCTAATATAAGTCTAAAATCATTTTACTCTATTATTTGATTTTAATAAATCGCATAGCCCATTTGGAATTAATTGGGTATTTGCACTTCAAGAAGAAGAGGATCACTGATACCCACACGTGTGTCCTATTACGTCAGTGCTAGCTGATCGTTTATGAGCAAAATGGAGTGTTAAAGTTGAGCTAACTTTCTCCACACATGTTAGTATGTTAATTAACGTGAAATTAATTAAATACAACTCCGTATCACAGATCAAATTTACTGAAATTTTATTTTTTTCTCGTCTACGTGTTTTACTTATTTTAGATTTACTATTTATTAACATATTTTATTGTAACCATATAATGTTTTTGTCTTGTGTACCTGGCAACTTAGATGCATAATTAGTTTGTTTATGCGCTACATGCTTCATGTATATCTTTGTGTTAAATACGAAATATATAATTAAAGAATTGGAATATTTAGGAAAGAATATAGAATGAATCACTTAAGAGAATTGGTACTTGATGGGTTTAGCTTACTCGAAATAGAATGGAAAGAATAGTTGCTAACGTAAACAAATGCAACGTTTCAACAAACAATTAAAATCGAGATACCCACACTACGTCACTTGCAAATTGTTTTACACTAAAATGAATTAGACTAGATGCTGTCGGATTAAAAGTTCAGAAGTTATACGTATTAAATGTAGAAAAAGTGCAAATTTGTACTTGTGACTATTTATACATCTGTTGTTACTGAAACAAGGGATATATTGTATCCAATGTATTTTACCACGTTAAATCGGAGGCGACATTACAAGAGTCAATAGAATGTCTAGTTAAAAAAGTTGCAAGTGTTTTGACGTATAGTGTTTTGACGTATTACTTTTGACGTGACTTATGTACACTTTTTACTTTGAAAACTAGGACCAATTTGAACTGTTATGATACATTTTGCAATGAGATTTTTTTTACTAAATAAGATGAAATTTGAGTAGATGAAATTCATAGTTTTGAAGTTATAAGGGTTTTCGACAAAATACACAGCGAAAACAAATTCTCATAAAGCTACCGCACTGTATGTCAAGGACATTTTTGCAAAAAAAATTAAAAATCTGGTAAATAAGACAAAATTATATTTAAAACACTAGTTGTTCTTAAGGTAGTGGTTTACCGAAAATTCTGATTTTTTAACATATATTTCCTTATTTCACACATTTAGTAAAAAATATAAAACTTTAAAAAAATGCAACCGAATAAATGGTTTCTATGTCATGCCCTAAGATATCACGATAAAATTACCAAATTTAACCACATCTGCCAAATTTTATTATATATTATAAAGCCATATTTTATTATTAACTTTATCAAAATCATTACCAAAGCGTTTAAGTGAAAATTACCGAATTTTTTAGTGTTCCCAGAGTGCCAAAAACACAATAAATGTTACCTTATCTGGTAGTTCTGACCATACTTTTTTTCTCAGAGTAAGTCCAATTCAAAAGTAGTTCTCTTATACGAAATAACCTATTTCAATTTTTAAAACATCACCATTTTCAATTCGTGTTTAGTTTCATCCAAAAAAGCAAGAAAAATGCATAGAGAACTTCATTTGTCTGTCTGTAAAGTAACGTAAGATGCTTAAGTAAGTGTAAGCATAAAATTTTACTTTATGTAAGCAAGCGCCTTACAATTTCTCCGCTATTTATCTTATCGATTCCAATGCTGTCTCATTAAACTCAACGTAAATCATCATATAGAAAATTATATCGTAGATATTTAAATAGACCCTGGATAGTAATGAGTGTCTGTACGTTTCAAAAGAAATATTTTTTATAGATAAAAAAGTAATAAATTTTTAACTATTTTTTTTTACTTGAGTATAATTAAATTCGACTCATTGTTCTAATGCATATGGAACCATGCTTCTCTTGTTTAGATACCAGCGTCAGAAAGCGTAACGAGATACTAGTACAAAATTGTAATTTGATACATTAAACACTTTTAACCTCTAAACTATTCATCCGATCGTCTCGTCATTTTTCTTATTAAATTCAGCGTGAAAAATTATCTGAAAACAATGCCTCTCTTGCTTGTATAAAGGAATTCAATTCTCCCCCTCAAAATACCTCCATTTTCTTCAAGAGAGAGGGAATTGTATAAAGTAAGTATGAAAAATTCCAGATATTATTTATAATAATAACATTACAAAGCTTGTATGAAAAAAAAATTTGTGCATAAATTTTCCAGAGAACAAGTCGAAAGTTTTACACTGTAAGTCTACAAAAATAAATCGACACTTGCTCATGAATAGCAAGAACAAGTTTACTGGATTAATAAAAATAGCAATAAATTTATGAATTTTTCTTTTTAAATTTATTTATTGAAAAAAGTATTGACAATGTGTTGACAGTTGCAATACTATGTAATATTGCATTAGATAGATATTACTATCTTGACTGATGTTTTGGACTTTATTACCAGATTGTATTATTACCAGAAAAATATTTTTCACACTATAGCCTGAAAGTCTAAAATAAAAATAATAAAAAAAATAAAAAATTAAGAAATAATTATCCAGATGTTAAACACTCCACGTTTCATGTGCCAAAGAACATAAATATTTAAAATTTTACTATGATGTTTTTGGAGAATGTTAATTTAGACGTTTAAAATTGCCCGCTAACTAACACTCTTAATATATACTTATAGAATCTTTATGAAAAAAGAAGAAAAAGAAACTTGTATTTTAATCGAATTTGAAAAGAACACGAGTGGAAGACAGGAAATTAGACTACTAACAAAAATTTTAAGTTTCATACGACAATCAAATACAATTCGATGGTGTCGATTCAAGTTCCGATGCGCTTCCATATTTTTCTCAATTCAAATATTAGTTCACGACCTCCAATAGGCATATTTTTTATACCTCAATTTTAATAGGCACTTTGTATATACATTATAAAGAGGACGAATTCGGAATGGATACTTCTGTGGATATTCTCCAAGCAAATTTAAAGACATTTCTTACTCATAAGCTTAAAGATTTACGATGGCCCATGCGATAGAGCATTCCAATGAGGTGAACCGAGTTCGATCTCCAGCGATGGCAGGTTGATACGAAATCCGCATCCGGCTTACACCGACCTCAGTGCTGACGTGAAATATCCTCAGTGGTAGGCGTATCATGGGTTAGAGTCCCCTTGCCGCCTGGCTAACCGTGTGAAGTTCTCGTTGTCTTCCTCTCCATGAAAGGCAAATTCAGGTTAGATCCAGCATCAAGTTCTCGACGAAGGCAAATTTCCCTCAATACTTAATCCAGTAGTTCCCTTGTCTTCTGGATTGGGTTCAAAACTGCAAGGCAACGGAGTTGAACATTAGTAGTCGTAAAACCAAAATTGCGTCGAGTGTTCAACAACGGTTATAAAATAAAAAATAAAATAAAAAACCTAAAATAAAAGCACTAGAATATTATTATAAGTGGCCTTACTTTTAAATTGATAATCCAACAAAAAATATCTGCACCACATAGTTTTAAAACACCGAATATTGTAAAAATTTTATTCACACTGTCAGTGGTATTTTTCTAAACTTGTCATCTAAACGCAAAATAGCAAATCGTATTATTGATGGGAATGTAAAGATCAGGGAGAAACTCATATTTGCCTTTCCGTCTTCATTTCTGCAGAGAGTATTAAAGGATCCCAGTCTAGCAGAGGCATTTTACTTTTAGTGTTGGTGGTATTGCCTTGGCTAAGCACCTAATAATGTCCGGTATGGCTCAAAGAATAGCTTTATTATGGCCCGTATTATTACCCTTCCTCCACGAAACCAGAAATTCTTTTTCCTCTAAGGATATAGCCCAGCTAAGAACAACTTTTTCTCATTTTGTATGGCATACTCGTTTAGGTTGATTTCTTCACTATTTAGTCAACTATAATAGAACGAAATTAATAGAATTTGTTTTGTCTAAGTAAAAATGGTACTAATATAATAAAAGTATGCGTTATATGCGATATTTGTCAGTTTTTTATTAGAGTTTGTATATTTCAGTTAGTGATTAGAATATTTACAAAAAAAAAAAATTCATATCCTAAGTTTTAAAAAAATTATTTTGTTGATGTAAGTTTTGTAGGTTTATATTTAGTTTAATTAAGTATAGTAGTAGTATAATGTGATATACAATATCTCGTAACAATAGTATTATTTTCTTAACATAGATCATCTGTTATTCTATGATGTTTTGATATTATTATGAGTAGAATGCTACTAAGAGTATCATCTTCAACCGTAATAGGTAGGTGCGAATATGTAGGGTTAATAATAATAATAGGTAAATAGATAGGATTAGTGAATGAAAAATCGTAAGTAATATCCTTTTATACCGACAGATGGCGGTGTGGGATGTGTCAATTGTGTTGTGTATGATGTAATGTAAAAACGTCAGAGATTAGGAGAGATCTGATTGATAGTAGCCGATCATTCAGTCGCATTCCTAATTTGTTTGATGTGTACTTTGCAACTTTGTCTGTACTTCGTACTTTGTCTGTGTTATAAAATCTGTTGAATGGACAACACAACTAATTAACCTAAACCAGCATTCCACATGAAAGAATCAAATCTTAGAATGTGGATTATACAGCGTAGTGGGAAGAGACCGGGTATCTCGATTGTGTCAAAATTAGTTGATTCTTAACGGGCAAATTCTAAATTATACTTTACTAGTCAAGAAGAATGACATATCATGTTGGTGTGCTGATGCTGATTATTTAACTGCGTCGGTGTAGATTCTTTTACTATATCAACTCTCTAATGCTCTTTTCTTCTTAAATTAGCCTTGTTTATTGGCCATTACAGTTACCAAAATTATTTTTAGTTCAAACTATCATACGTTTACTAAAGATTTATACTTTAGTAAGCAATGAAGATTTAGCTTAATAATAGAACCTATCTGTTGCATTTTGATAACCTTTGCTCTCGGGGTAAAACCGGTCACTACCCGGTTTTTATCCCCCCCCCCTTTATAATCATTGGCAATAAGTCAGATCATTGAAAGAAGATATCTACATCCAAGGCAGAGCAAAGGTTTTATTGGCCCTACGGGTTCCTTAAGCAAAGCACGAAAAGCTTTATTTTCATATTTTTTAGTATTTTTGAAGTCTCTGTATACGAACTTCTTTATTTTAATATAAATATAAAGAAATCATCTGCGATTTTCTTTGGAATAAAACTAATTAATAATCACTACATTTTGTAAAAAAAATTTGGACGAGCCCTCAGCAGTACTGTGCCACGGGCCGCTTTTGCATTTCATTGATTTTTCAGTTAATCATTTTAATAAATTATGTTTTTAATAATATCAAGCTTTCTATTTTTCAAATCGTGAAATTAGCAATATCACTTACAAAACAATTTACTACGAAACTACACAGAGTGTTCTAAATTCATCTAAATTTGGTATCATGTTTTAATAAATGGGTTTAAATATAACTAATTTCAGTGCAGACTGACCATTGATTATGTAAGTAAGATTGAAAGATAAACTGTAAAGGTTTAATTAATGAAAACTAAACCATATGCTTACTTTATGCAACGTTTATCTTTAAGTGCTAAAAACGTATCATGTCACTCAATTTCAATAGTAACATTACTAAAAAAATTTAGTAAAATTACCAAACTATATGGTAGACGCATTTCTGATAAAAAGAAAAAAAAAACATAATTTTGGTATAAAAACCGAAATTTTCGATATTTGGCCTATTTGCATGGTATCAATTTAATTACATATTGTAACGGTATACGGACCATTCAAGTTTTCAATAAGTTATAGTACTTATTACTAAACGTCTAACAAAAAATGCAAAACTGAAAAATAAATTTCACCGAATTAATATTTTCATGATATTTTTGAAGGTCTCAAGATAAAATTAACATATTTTACCAGTTATAGCAAATCTTAACTCATTTATTACAATGCAGTATTTTATAGTTAATTTTAACAAAAGCTTTATCAAAGTGATTTAATAAAAAATACTGTACTTTTCGATGTTTCCAAAGAACCGGAAACTCGAGCAATTTTATCATATTCTGCTGGTTTTGACAATAATTTTATCTCAGTGTAGCTTAAAAATTATATCTATAAAGTATCATTCTATATACAAGTTTTTATAAAAAATATTATTACTTTTTTTCATAAAAGAATATTAAAAGGTAAGCTTTATGCATATGTGAAGATATTTTGCTCGAAATATTTGAATTTCTGAACTAAATTGCTAATTTTTTCTGAGCTTCATATACTTATTCAAGTACTATCTTATATTAAGTTTTTAGATTCATAGAAAGATTTATTCATATTTAAATATTAATATTTAAGTGTAACTACGAAATAATATATTCAAATAAAATTTTAGTTTAATTAATATACATATATTACTTAATTGTCATGAGAAATTTAAAAAACGGAATATACTTAATTCTTATTTTTATTTTTATTTCACCCACTAATATTTTTATTTTACCCACTGACAGATCCTTATTTAAATTGAAAATACCTTCAATGTTCGTATAAAAAAATATAAATTGATGCATTTTCCGAGAATTTAAAAACAGGTATTAGAATATGAAAAGCTCTACATCAAATATAAGACTCTTAAATAAAGTAATAATAAATACTTTCAACATTTAAATGATAATGCACTTCAGTATAAAATGTAAATATGGTAATGCATAGCGCAGAATAATTCTTTTCTTAAAAATACAGAGAATAGAAATAATAAATATCTCTCCAACTAAAGAATACAACATTATTTTCTTACATTTAGCTGATTTTCATATTCATCTCTTCAGACTCAAATCTTTCGTTATTTCTCTTATTTAGCATACTTGTCCTTGGGAATAGAAAATAATTTAATTTTTTTTCTTCAGAAATAAACGATTTTGCGCATTCTTTTTCGCTTACAAATCCGACTGACAGTTAAAGAAATTGAAATAATCCATAATGAGAAAATAAAATTGCTTATGTAGCGTAATGATGATGACATTTTTTCTCTTTTTTGTTCTGTTGATAGGCATAACATAACAAAATGCTTGGTCGCTTAAAGGGTAACATCCGTAATTACGTTTGGTTATTTTTATGGGTTTTCTCTTGTTTTTAAAGTTAAGTAGGCGGAGCAAGTAAATTGTATAATAAAGAATATAAATCACTTAATAGAAAATATTAGTTGGGTAAATTGTTGAAGTTCATCTCGTTAGCTGAGTTACTTTAAAAATACATTATTTAAAAGCTTGGTTTAATGGTCGACTCAACTTTTATAAACTTTTAAGTTTTTTTTCGTAATGATTTTAATTTAGAGTTGATTAGTTATTTGAAAGTGATTTCATATAAATGAAATATGCTTTGCGTTGGTGTTAAATTAGGAAATTAGATTGCATTTAAAAAGAATTTTTTGAACTCATTTATTTCAAATGTGTTATTGTCATATCCATTTGCACATTTTTTAACGATATATATAAAAAAACAAAGTATATTATGCAATAAAATAACGCAAAAAGAGGATATAGCTGTAATTCACAATTGGATGTTATTCTAATTTTGCGTAACAACATCTTGAATATTGAATATTGCATGAACGATATTTCACCAGGCTGAATTCTATATGTTATATTCAAATTAAATGTCTTTACGATAAGAGATTTTTAACTTTAAAAAAAAAAAATCTGTATTTTGAAGCAATCTAAATTTGATTTTTATCAAATGTTTAAATTAAAGTTTTTTATGGGTAGTCTAAATAAAAAACGGGCAATTGTCACGGCGTTAGAAACACCATAGTGATTGCCACATCACGATTCAGAGCTTTAAAGTGAGGTAAAATTAGTGCACTGATTGCATATAACTAGTTAACAACTTCTCACGTGTAGTAAATAATGTCTGGTACACGTTAAATCTGTCAGGTTACAAATTCCTCTAGGTTCCCATAGCAAATTTTACCTCTGGGATACTGAATTGGATATTGATCGTTCTCTGGTTCAGGTCAAAATTACAATCTGTGGATGAATGAATGGATGTATGATTGGATCGATCTTATAAATGAGTATAGCAGGAATAAAATTCGTGACCATAGATGGCGCCACTGAAAGACAAGAATAATTGCACCCCTAGCCTTAATGTCCAACGACATTAGCAATAGCACTAGTTCTCTTCTGAGCTATTAAAGTCTGACCAAGACGTGTTCAGACTAGAACAACGTACAATATTTTAAGAACAATTTTTAAACTAAAAGTGAATGCACTGTTTTTTCGCTATTCAGAGTTCTGTACAGATCAGGATTTGGTACCTCTTCTGTAAGAGTGACTCTTATTTACAATGGATACATGGGAGTCACGGGGTGGCTAGTTGATTCGAATTCTTCTCCCGACCCGCACTGACCATAGTGCTAACGTAAGTTATCTTCAGTAGCAGACGGATCACGAGTTAGAATCCCCTTGTGATCAGGCACACCGTGAAAGGCTTTCATAATTTTAATCTCCTTATAACGTAAATGCGGGTTAGCACCATCGAAAAGTTCTCAATGAAGGCAAGTTTGCACTAATGCTTGATCAAGGAGTTCCCTTGTCTTTTGGGTTGGATTCAAAATTGAAAGGCTACGGAGTTCAACATTGAGAGCCTTAAACTAAGAATTGGATTGCCTGTTTAAAGCTAATTAAAAAATAAAATAAACGTTATGCGAGATCATGATGGATAGTACTGTAAAAAACTACATTTTACGATAATATTTAACAGAAGAGTTTCCTGGGTTTTTAACAGGATAGAACACGCAAAAAAATTATATATATAACTCTTTGCATGTGTATCCATATCAGCCGTATTTTTGCTTTGAATCTAATACAATATTTAATAAAAATAAAGAAGACAAAGAATCCTTGCTTTCAACGACTTAATAGTTGACGAGTCCGAAGCAAAAATGAAATTTTTTTCAATTTAAGCTGTTCTAAGCCCCTTTCAAATATATTGCGATTCTAAAATCTCCGCAGTAATTTTAGCTGTATATATATTTTTCGTACAGCTTTACACAATCAGCAGTAATTAGATATAATACTTATATTACGCAATGTGTCTGCTTAATCTTCTCGGTCTATTGGTTCATTACTGACAATTATTATGGGACACATGAAATATCTTATTTCATTAAGTAAAAGAACGCATTTTAATATTAAAATTAAAGATAAGCAGATTTTATCAGTAAATATCAAAATGTTACTGAGATAGAAAATAAAATGTCAAACACTCTGCTCTGAATTCTTTTGTCATACGTAGCAATTATGCCCTGCATAGTTATTGTCGACGAGCGCAGAAACCTAACTAAGCTTCATAAATTAATTTTTATCGGCATAAATCGTGTTCCCAAAGAAATATACTGAATATTCAGCAAATAATGATACCATCGATCAAAAGTTCATAAGGAGCGCCCTCGCCTCAATCAGCATGCCCAGACACGTTCATAGGAGTTTTAATGAAAAGCCCCGAGGGAGTCACGCTAAATGATCCAAGAATGGAAGAAAATGTCCGTAATAATTACTTGTAATAACGTTCACAAAATACCAGCTTAGCTGTTCTTCGATCACATAACGCGCTCTGAAACTTCAACGACGTTAACGGCTTATTCCGAAGCGATTTGGTGGAAAAGCTTTTAGTTATTAGATGTATTCATTTTAGCAATAAGTAAAGGTGTCTGGACACTTTATCGACTGAAATTCTAAATTGGTAACTTGGCGTGTAGATTGTTATACTTTTGTAATTTGCTTAGCTTTATTAACAAATGCATATTATTGTAGCTGTTTGTGTTTATGATTATCGGTAAATCTTAAATCACTAAATTTATTTAATGGAGCTTTTAAAAATAAATTTTACTTCTCTTGATACATATCTTTACATTTCAAATTAAGATATTTAAAACGATTTTTGATTTTATTACATTTTACACACTGTTTAAATATGCTGTTTAATATTTTGGTAATTCTGCTTGCTATTTTTTTTAGCTAGAAATATCTTGAACTCCACGCACAAAATAAATAAACTAATGAAATGCTATTTCATCATTGGTCATTAGGTTCTGTATAAATACATCGTTCTATTCTGTATAAATGCATTTCGCTGTATTTTTTAAACCATGCATTTTATAAAAAAAATTAGAAAAATGGCTTGAAAATTAAAAACACTATATTATCTACACTTTTTTTATATACTTATATAAGTTTTAGTATCATTGTTTTTGCAAATAAATTAAAGAAATTTTATAAAAATATTTTTGTGCGTAGCAATAAAGAAAAAAAAAATTTTTAAAAAAAAAGACCATTTATGTTTTAGATTTGGCCTCTAGATGGTTTTTGTTGAGCAATAACTTACTATATTTTGAACTTTTTTAAAATTACTGCAAATGGCTTGAAAATTAAAAACGCTATAATATCTACACCTTTTTTTTATATACTTTAATATGTTCGAGCAACAATATTTTTTTTTTCACATAAGTTAAAGAAATTTAATAAAAATTATAAATATTTTTTGCGTAACAATAAAGTAAATAGTTTAATTCTTTAAAAAGAAAAAAAAAAAAAAAACAGACCATCTATGTCTGTGAATTTGGCTTCTACATGGTTTTGGTTGAGCTAACTTTCACATTTTGAACTTTTTTAACATTACAGCAGCAGTATTTGACTTCGGTAAACAATGAAAATTATTTTTTTTAATGCTGCTTCCTTAATACTGTAATAATAAAGGGATTTTTCCATAAAACTGTTCTTTTACATTGTTTTTTCAGTTCGACCAATAGTTGTGAAGATAGAGGGTCCCAGACAGCCATTCAAATCAGGCGAAAGAGTTCAACTGAAATGTTCAGGTCAGGGTTCTCGACCTCCAGCAGTACTGACATGGAAAAAAGCGGGATCAAACTTCAAAAATCCTCAAGAAGAAGTGGTCACTGGGGGTAATGCAACAATCAGTGTGTTTTCCTTTACTCCCACACCAGAAGACAACGGTCATTACGTCACTTGCCGAGCTGAGAACCCTCTCATCCCTGGAAGTGGCATTGAAGATGGCTGGAAGATGGAAGTGCATTGTGAGTTAAAAAAACACAATACTTGGTGTTTTCCTTTAATTACTTGAAATTATATTCATTAGCATTGAACATCGTAAATGAACATTAAAATTAAGTTTTTTTTAATTTTTTTTATTTTATGACCGTCGTTAAACTGACGACTCAATGTCTTGGATTTACGCCTATTTAAGTAATTTTGCCTTGTTTTGCCTCCATTGCCTTGTAGTTTTGAACACAATCCAGAAGACAAGGGAACTCCTTGATCAAGTATTGGGAGAAGTTTGTTTTCGTGGAAGACTTTTTGAAGACTTGATAATCCGAATTTGCGTTACTTGGAGAGGGAAACCACGATTAGCCTGACAGCAAGGGGACACTAACCCTTGATCTATCTACCACTGAGGATATTTTACGTCAGCACTGTGGTCAGTGCAAGCCGGGATGTGGAATTCCTTTCGACCAGTCATTGCTGGGATTCGAACCTGGTTCACCTTATTGGAAGGTGAACACTCTATCCCCTGAGTCATCATTGCTCTTAAAATTAAGTTTTTCTTTTATAACCGTCGTTGAACAGTCGACCCAATTTTACGGGTTTACAACTACTAATGTTCATCTCCGTAGCCTTGTAATTTTGAACCCAATCCAGAAGACAAGGGAACTCCTGGATCGAGTGTTTGGAAAAATTTGCCTTCACGGAGGACTTTTTGATGGAGCAAACCCGCATTTGCGTTACATGGAGAGGAAGAACACGATGACCTCCCATGATTTGCCTGACGGCAAGGGAACTCTAACCCATAATCCGTCTACCACTGAAGATATTTCACGTCAACACTGTGGTCGGTGCAAGCCGGATGAGGAATTCGTATCAGCTGTGATTCGAATCCGGTTCGCCTCATTAGAAGGCGAACGTTCTATGCCCTGAGCTATCGCGGCTCTTAAAATAAAATTTGTTGAATGTTATTCTGGACATTGCTCGAAGTGCTTGTTTACGAAAGTAATCACCGATACAAATCTAGGCTTAAGAAAACACAGCGCGCTTAAACCCATTTTTTTAAACTGCTATTATGGAAATTATTCCATTTTAACAATAAAAATGGCATTGGGACATTTTAATCGTTTTTGCCATTTCTCATGCTATTTATGAAGATGCATATGTTTCGAAGGCCATATTTTATTTTAGTTTTCCTAAATTGTTTTTAAGTATACTATATCAAAATTCCATGCCTTTCTGCTGATTAGTAAAATAAGTAATTTTGGAAATATCTAAAACAGCCAAAAGTGATCATTTTGACCCCTATAAGAAACCTATAAGCTTAACCCCTTTAAGTTGTATATCGGTTTCTTTTATTTTACCGAGCTACAAAAATTATGAAGATGAACCGTACAACAGATAATAAGTTCCATCGTGTTAAGAAATGTCTCGTGCAACAGTTTAAGAAAAATTATATTGCATCTTAAATTCAATGACCGAAGTGACGTAGTTTACTGAGCTACTTATTTCCTATTGAATTATAATTTCGTTTTTGCGTTTACAAGAAACCATGTACATGCTGGTTATAAGCGGTTATATTTGTTATAATCCTGGACGAAATAATATTGTTGGAGAACAGTTATTATCATGTAAAAAATAATGAAAATTTACTTTTCGTTCAAGCCACATAACCTTGATTTTACTTGATGTAAAATTCAAAAAATAGGGTTTTAACTATAGGGTTTAATAGGGTTAAAGGGTATAGGGTTTAATAGGGTTAAACTCCAGGTGCAGAATTACAGTTTTTTGAATCAATAAAACTTTATGACCATTTTGTTCGTAAAAATACCTACATTACAGGGATACTAAGTATAATTAAATGAAGATGTCCTCCTAATGTCAATGTCACATCTTTGTCATGACATTTATCTTTTTCTCAGCAAAATAGAAACTAAATACCTACTGCATAAGTGCAAAATAAAAAAGAACACTATGATAATAGCATTCTACGTAGTATTCACGTAAACTATTTTGCAAACTTTTTTTTCTTTTTGATAGCACAAAGTAGAAGCCAAACATTGTTACATATTACAATAGAAAGAAATGTGACGTAGGAATAGTAGACTAGATGCTAAGGAATTATTCTACAAGAGGTGATACTTGCAAGTTTCTTGCATTTCATTACAGTGTTAGTGATATTGTTGTCCTCCATGCTTGAATTCTTTGCCAGCCCAATTACTCGTTGCGAATTCCTTCTTGTATTTGAAGAACTAAAAATTTTGTACTTGGTGCATTAGGTAGACCTTAACTGATAAAATTCAGTTCCAAAAATGAAGGAAACATGATTTTAAAATCTCACGGCACACGATGCTATGAGAATGAATACTAGCTAAGGGAAATGCTAAAAAAAATTCCAATATTTTCTTGTCGCTTATACTTCACATGAATATACTGTATACACCTGCTCAATACCTAACTAGTCATAGAACTTAACATTTTAATGCATGCTGTGTTCTAATCTATATTACTTATATTGATATCGTTTGTTTATTTTCGTATTACTTGTGCCTTTGCGAACGAATAACCTGCAGTACAATATTACTTTATTATAATGTAATGTTAACATTGCAATTATAAAAATAAAACGGGAAAAAAAAGTTTAAATCTTTAAAAACTCTTAAATATTGTATTTTCAGCAATATTCATCGTTAAAAATATCATTTACTTTGAGAAAACATTGATTTCTTATGAGGGTCAAATTTATCCAAAATGGCAGTTTTATGTAAGTCAAATATCCGGCTGTTCTAGCGTTAAAGAGTAAACTAATTCAAATAATGGAACTAATAATTTCGTATAGTTATGTCGTCTATTTTCCTTAACCATGCAATGCAATTTTTTTTAAAGTTAGACTTTCTTAAAATGTCTTTAAAAGGCAAGAGTTGTTTTTACAAAGTTGTCATAGGTCCTATAAACTTATAGTAACAGAATTAATTTTACGTTCCATGAACAGATTAGAATAAATTAGATTTTTAAAAATTACTTTATCGTTTAGTGTTGCATCTGTAGTATACAATGCCACCAGGCCCCGAGGTTCAAAACTTTGTTCTACATTGACAATGCTTAGTGTTTTAAAAAGTGAGAAAAAGTAATTACGAAATTACTTTTTTACTTGTTAAATTTTGGTTGAACATTGAAAACGCGAAGTTTAAGATCGTTCTTTTCTTTTAAACACTCATTCTTGCACTTGAAAAAAATATGTTCAAAATTAACGCAATGAGGTAAAATTTTTTGTAATCCTGGTTCTAAAGGAACCCCAAATATCTCGGCAATTTTTACCGAATTGCTTTGGTAATGATTTTCGTAAAGTTAACAACGAAATATGGTTTTATAATGTATAATAAAATTTGGTAAGAGTAATAAAATATGGCAATTTTGCCTTAATACCTTAGAACATGGCATAAAACCCATTTATTTAATTCAACTTACTTTCAGGT